>JAWNON010000004.1:4780000-4837500 GCA_035045945.1 Drosophila anceps | reverse complement strand
AGATGCAGATATAGCTGAAATATCAAATCTAGTGCTTATAGAAGATCTTATCTATCATACAGATAGATGCACGCAGATGCAGATATAGCTAAAGTAGCAAATCTAGTGCTTATTGAAGATCTTATCGTAGATCAGCCCAGCACCCCCATACATACAGATAGATGCATGCACAGATATAGCTAAAATGGCAAATCGAGTGCTTATAGAAGATCCTATCGATCTCATCTATCTTACAGATAGATGCACGCAGATGCAGATATAGCTAAAATGGCAAATCTAGTGCCTATAGATCTTATCGTAGATCAGATATAGCTCGATATTCATGATCCAGGCATATGTTTTATATACCATTTACCTTTATGGCGTCTCGCCTCATGACTTGCACATTGCACGATATCAAATTATGATCAACGATATGGCGAGCGTTATATTGATTGGATATTGATTGATATTCACAACATCTAAATAGCTGGCAGATAGCCCAAATAACAGTTAGTGAGAGCCGTTGACAGCGCGGCTCAGTTTGTCGCTCGTCGTTGGTTTGCTCAACTTCAGTCGCCCATGCGGATGGATGGCTTTGCCCCCGCCGATGGCAAATGCGTGGTGCTCGGGGCAGGGCTCCATTTGCTATTTATTGAAGGCTGGGCGGCTGAGCTGAGGCTATTTTTTTTTTCTTCATTTTTTTCATCTTTTTTCGCTTGCCAATTTGTAGCTTTGCGTCAAAATTCCTCTGCAGCTGTCTTCAAGTGAGTGGGCAATGCTTGGGAAGCTGCAGCCTTTGCAGCAGCTCTATCCTAATCATTTGCAAAAAGCTAAGTGCCAAAAAGAATAATAATAATAGAATACTCTTACTCTTACTCTTTTAACTTTGCATTATAGACCAAAAGTATCCGACTGCAAGATACCCAGCAGTGAGTTTATGCATATTTTGCAACGAATATTTATAGATTTTTCCTAGTTCGATGAAAATGTTTAAAAGCTTTTATGAGTTTAACAAGTATACGACTGCAAGATACCCAGCACTGAGCTACTAAATATTTATTTAAAAATATTCTTATCCGACTATAAGATACCCAGCACTGGGCTAATATATATTTTATACGGAATATTTATAGATTTTTCCTAGTTCGATGAAAATGTTTAAAAGCTTTTATGAGTTTAACAAGTATACGACTGCAAGATACCCAGCACTGAGCTACTAAATATATTTTTTAGTTATATTTGTATCCGACTATAAGATACCTAGCTCTGAGCTAATATATACTTTATACGGAATATTTATAGATTTACCCTAGTTCAATGAAAATGTTTAAAAGTTTTTATGAGTTTAACAAGAAGTAGCCGACTGCAAGATACCCAGCACTAAATATATAAATATTTTATATGTAATATTTATAGTTTTTGACTGAATGAAAATATTTAAAAGTTTTTATGAGTTTAACAAAAAGTAGCCGACTGCAAGATACCCAGCACTGAGTTAATATATACTTTTCAATAAATAAACATAGTTTGGCTTAGCTCAAAAACAAATATTCGTTAGTTTTTGTCAGTCTAACAAAATGTATCCAACTGCATTATACATTCTGTATAAAGTATATATATTATATTTTTTAAAGTTTTTTTCATTTTAACAGTTCAGCTCCGATTGCAGGGTGTTTGAAGTTGTGTCTGAACAGCTTTTGAACTATTTATGGCATGCTATGTTAGTTGCGCTCGCTCAGCTGTCAAGTTTTGTTTTTGTTACTGTTTTTGTCTTTGTTTTGCCTTTCATAATAATTTAATACAGAGACAGTGAGAGAGAGAGAGAGAGAGAGAGAGAGTTCGCATCTAAATTCAAATCGTTTTTATTCGATTAATAAAATAATAAATGAATTTTAAAAAATTAACACCGCAGTGTCGATTGCTCACAATTGACGTCAAACTGCTTACAACTTCCGTTGCGAGGTCTATAGCCTTAGGCGATGCAAGAAGCATATATGTATGTGCATATAGATAGAAACGGTTCCAACTGATTCAAGCTCCAAACACCTAAAATTCAAAAACATATCTCAAATTGAGCTAGTTTAATTTATAATATATTTCACTAGAGCTGGCACGAGCTTTACGATTCAATTCTGATACTCTAACATTTGTTGGCGCTATGGCCGCAGTTGAATGCTAGAAAAGAATAAAAAAAAGTTGATATATAAAACCGGCTATATGGGGAGTCACAAACCGGCATCGATTGCCCGATGACAATGTGTGTTTTTACCTGGCTGTTTACCTTTTGCACCTACGGCATTTCCGGGGCATCCAATCCGTACGCCACTCCGTCAATAACAGCCAATTGGCTTTTGTAATAGACACGGATAAAAAGTGGTACAGAGAGAGAGAGAGAAAGACAGACAGAGAGAGAGAGAGAAAGACAGACAGAGAGAGAGAGAGAGAGGGACGGCGAGAGGGAAGCAGGGGAGACACGGGTGCACTTGCCGTTGTCTGACGCCGATTAATTTCCAAGAAACATTTTGCAGTGTTGCGTTTTGACCTTAGACAGTTGTTGTTTGTTGTTGTTTTCGTCGACTATGGCATATAATAATCGGGCAATGTAATGGAATTTATCGGTCATGTGAAATGACGACAACAAATTGTATTATTTCCGAACGATCACGCAATAATTTAGCCACTAACTCCAAAGTAAGACAATTAAGACCGCCCCCCCCCCCCCCTGCCAAAACAAGCCCAAGCTCAGCGCCTAACTGCGCCGAGACAACCTTTAAGCCTTCGCAGTTTATTCGGCGCGAGAAGGGCAGAGAATGCTAAATCAAAACAATAAACAATATTAAATTGTTTTTTTTTTTTTTGGAAAATAATTTGAAATAATTTCAATAAAGTCCAACGCGCAGCCAAACATTCGAGTTATCTAACTATAACTCACAAATGCCTAGAAAACTTATATCAAATTCGAACTAAGTTTTTTATATAGTAAACTTTCGGTAGGACTTAACTAAGTGACTTTGGCCAAATAAAGTTTTTACATAAATCAAAAAAAAAAAAAAAAAAAAGAAGAATTTCTGCAATATTTTTCGAAAGTGAAGAACATTTTGCGCAAAACTAAGAAAATTCTGCTCAAAGCTATTTTGTTTTTTGCTATATTTATGTTGAAGTTAAAGCTCATGTTAATGTTAAAGTCAAATTTAAAGTTAAAGTTAAATGAAAATTAAGTCGAGAATTCAATTCAGAGTTGTTTGTTTTGCCTTACGTTACAGTTGAAGTTAGCGTTAATGTTAACGTTAAAGTTAAAGTTAAGAGAAAATTAAGTCGAGAATTCAATTCAAAGTTGTTTGTTTTGCCTTACGTTACAGTTGAAGTTAGCGTTAATGTTAACGTTAAAGTTAACGTTAAGAAAAAATAAGTTGAGAATTCTATTAAAATTTTTTGTTTTGCCTTACGTTAAAGTTAAAGTTGAAGTTAGCGTTAATGTTAACGTTAAAGTTTAAGTTGAAGTTAGCGTTAATGTTAACGTTAAAGTTAACGTTAAGAAAAAATAAGTTGAGAATTCTATTCAAAGTTGTTTGTTTTGCCTTACGTTACCGTTAGTTGTAGTTATGGTTACATTTCAAGTTAACGTTAACGTTAAAGTTATAGTTAAAATTAACGTTCACTTTAAAGTTATAGTTAAATTTAACGTTAACATTAAAGTGAAAGTGAAAGTTAAAGTTAAAATTAAAGTTGAAGTTAAAGTTATAGTTAAAGTTAACATTAAAGTTAAAGTTAACGTTAAGAGAAAGTTAAGTTGAAAAATTTCTATTTAACATTGTTTGCTTTTCTTTACGTTAAAGTTACAGTTATAGTTAAAGTTAAAGTTAACGTTAACCTTAACGTTAAAGTTAAAGTTAAAGTAACAGTTACAGTTACAGTTAAAGTTAAAGTTATAGTTAACGTTAACGTTAACGTTAACGATAAAGTTAAAGTTAAGAGAAAATTAAGTTGAGAAAATTCCATTCAAAGTTGTTTGTTTTGCTTTACGTTAAAGTTAAAGTTAAAGTTAAAGTTAAAGTTATAGTTAAAGTTAAAGTCAACGTTAAAGCTAACGCTTGATAAAGCTTGAATCTTTAACTTTATAGAAGCATAAGGCATCAGCTAAATAATACATATATAATCATATACATATGTATGTATATAATATTATAGTTTTTTTTTATAATTTTATATAATTATATATCTTTATATTATATTATATAATATATAATTATATTAGATTATACAATATATATTTTTGTTTATGATATTTAGTTTATGCTTTCCCATTCACATCAGCTCACATTTGTGGCATAAAACCGTAGATCAAAGAGACCTAAAGCTATAGTTTGGAATTCTGAAGCCTGCAGTTCGTATATCCCATAGCATTTAGAGTTTTAAGCGGTAATTCCTAAGCCGAATATTCTGAGGAAATTGCAAGCAACCACAAATGATGTGACTTGGGATACCTGAAGAACGAGCTCAGGTTTTGTCATAGTTTTCATGCAATTGATTGAGTTTTGCTGACAATTGCAATCAGCACTTGTGCGTGCGTTGAGCTAATACTAATTTCTATCTTGGAGCTCAACTTAAATTGGCTTTAACATCGATATAATGTTGTTTATTATATATATTTTACTATTATTATGTAGTTTACTTTATTTTGTTTTTCTTCTTCATTTGCTTGCCATGAATGTGTCTTAGACCACATATCGCTACAGCGCATCTTCAGTCATTTGTCGTTGGCATTATGTCCGACTACGAAAAAACACTCTCAATTCGCTGAATGCGAATGCCATAAAGATGTTCATTACATTTGATTGCCATTGATGTCATTGTAGTTATTTGCCTCCATCAACTGTATATATATATATATATATATGTTTTAGCCCAGTTTAAATACAGAAAAAAAGCAGTTAAGAAGCACACACACACACGCACATACACACTGAAATACCCTATGTTTTTTTTTTTTTTGAAATGTTTCATTTGTCAAAAATCTCTCGAATTGACTCATAAAACTCGGCAGACATAAAGCTAATGAATACAATTTCAATAATTTAAAGCGAGCAATAGGTAAAACCCAATAGCAACAAACAACAACAACAACAACAACAACAACAACAATAAGCACTAATCATTTTGTTTTGACGCTGACTTTGCTCACTCGCTGACTTAGAAGGGGGGCAAATACAGCAGCAACAACAGCAACAACAACAACAACAATAACAACAACAATAACAACAACAATAACACTTGCATGTGGAAAGACAATACGAATGAATATCTAATAATGAATGCATTGTCGAGTTCCATATGAAATGTCTGAACTATTCGCTCGCCCGGCTGCAAACGCTGCCGCAACAGCGATTCGATTGAGGTGGGCTCGCCAAAAAAAAAAAAAAACAACAATTTTATATACATATGTATATATAAGTATATAAGTATGTATACACACTATACACACTATATAAACGATTGTACAAGTTAAAGAACAACAGGTGAGAGAGAATGCGACACTGAAGCATCGCCGACTGCACAATGCTCTGTTCACAAAAATGAAGCTAAGAGCAAAGCAGCTCAACGCCTGGCGCTGGCGCCAGCGCCATGGCCATGGCCATGGCCAATAGACATGGGTTATTCTATAAGAACTTTAAGAATTTGTAACATAAAGTTTTATATTGAATCATTCAGATGAGCATATGTTCCAAGTGTATAATATCCAATGGGAAACACTTTGAAGGACAAACAAAACAAAACAAAACAAAAGTCGCGATTACTTTCAACAGTTTCAACTCGTAGCAAAGTGGCCAAAAGGCATATACCCGTTTAGAACCGCTTCAAAGTAGCATGCAATGCGCATATATTGCGCGAAACAACAACAGCAACAGCAACAACAACAACATCAGCAACAATCTCTATCTGGCCACAGCTTGCACTGCCCAGCCCAACTTTACTGTGAATAAGCAACTGGAACAGAGTATTGCTTAGTCAATCATGTGTGCGCTTGCTTTAGGCTGTTGCTGTGACTGTATAGTTTGTCGCTTTGCATACCAATCTAACCTGAAAAGCAATGTCGCCACAACGCCCTCACCCCCTTCCCCTTCCGCTTCCCTCCCCACGCGATCATTAACTAATCTTGGCGAGCAGAAAATTGCATTGATATAGCCAGAAACGGCGGGTGGTGGGGCGGGCTGTTGGCGGCAAGCAGATGACAGGCTATGGAAGGCGAACTTGTCGTCAACAATTGCTGACTATCTCGAATCACGAGACTTGACAGAGTGTGAGAGAGAGAGAGAGAGAGAGAAGGAGAAAGAGACACTGACAGAGTTTAAGACAGTGCAAACGTCATGCAGAAGTAAAGAGAAAATATCGAGTGTGACTTTTTTTTAATGCTCATTCACGAAGTGAAGTAAGTATATTGGTTTTGTGCAATGTCCGCCCTGCCGTCCGTCCGTATGTCCGCCCTGCCGTCCGTCCGTATGTCCGTCCACCCGTCCGTCCGTATGTCCGTCCGTCCGTCCGTCCGTCCGTATGAACGTAAATCATTTCGCCGCTGTTAAAGCTAGAGACTTGAACAATTCGGAACATATACTGTTCGATACCCTCGAATTCTAAAGTGTCAAGCATTTCACGTTACGCCCACTAGGGGGCGAGTGGCAACAGTTGATTTCCCCTAAAGTTTTAGAGCTAGAAGCTTCAAAGTTGGTTAGCTGAGCCACTGATGGTTGACCTGCTCCATCGATGACCCAAACATATTTTATACGCCTCTTTGGGGGCGTGAACTAACGAAAAATACCCTGTAATTTCTACATTTTAAGATACTAGATACTACAAATACGTTATCTAAGACTCCTTCTAAGGATTGGCGGCCTACGCCCACTGCGGGCGTGGCAGAGTATTCTGCAGCCGGCAACGCCCGTTCTCACTTGATTTTGCATACGAATAGTAGCGCTGCAGCTCTCACGATTAAACAATAGTAAACATGTCCAGAAAGTTCCCCCGCATGACGGAAGCAAGAAAGATTTGCACCAAAGACTTTTGCAGCTGCTCAAGAGTTGGCAATTGAGTGCTCCAGTGTGGGGATGCCCTGAGCCACCTGTTCAGCTACAGTTTCTAGCACTATAGCTTTTATACATAGTAAGACAGGCACTGAAGTGTGCTATTACAGTTTCAATGAAGATCGCCAGATGTCTGAACGAAAAAACTTTATCAAATTTGAATTCGTTTGCCAACTGAACTATTGGATGCATGAACGCTATGGGATCTGGCTACGCCTTGCAGGCGTGCATGTTCCCATATCATCAAAGACAAATGGTGCTATTGGTGCGTTTCGTGCTTCACTTTAAGCCTTGGCAGTAGCTCATCTAGCAGCTCACATTCAAATAGAATCGTATTAATTTCGCTGCTGATTTAATTAAAATTGTCTTAGCTTAGCCATGGCAATAATTGAAGTGAATTGAAACACGTGTCGCAGCTAAGGCACTCAGATGAAAGTGGAGTGCAGCAGGTGTCGGGTGTCCAGCTTAATCCTGTCTGGTATTAGCTAATGTCGCTGTTGTCAAGGACCGTCACTTGGAAGCGCATCAGGTGGTTCGGCCATCCCCACCCGCCCCACCTGGCTGGCATGACCTTGTAGACGCTATTCAATTCTATTAAATGAACATTGGCAAACATTGTCGCATAGCACCAAGCAGCGGAACACACACAGGACACAGGACACAGGACACAGGACACGGGACACAGGACACAGGACACTGACTGAAGTGCGCCTGGTATTCGAGCACAAAGTACACAAACAACAGACAGTCGTCGTTAAGTGGCAGCACCAACGCATCCTTATGAGCCATTATTATTGTTGTTATTATTATTATTATGCTTTTTAATCAATACAAGCGACAAGGGCCTCGCTATAATTGTTGCTACTCCACATACAGACACATACCCTGTATTCGCTGCACATTGAAGTATATGCGCATCGAACTGTTTGTGGTTTTTGGCCCAATTTATTTATATTATATTTATTTTTATTTTTATTTCTATTTTTATGTTTACTTTCAGGCACAGACGAAGAGGAAGTACAACAAGCTGGCAGCTTTACGTTTCATATCAGATAAAGATCCAGGTAGTTGAACAAGCCCAGATCTGTTCTCCTCCAACTTGTTCTTCTGCCCGAAACTGAAGAGGGTCATGGGAGCAGCACGCTACGCTACGACTGCTGCGATAAGGACGCCATCGAGGGAGCAGCTGAAGCAGCTCACAAAAAGCGACTTTTTGAAGTGCTGCGAGGTTTAAAAGAAACGTTCGCAGCTAATGGGGGCAACTACGAGGAGGACAACATGGAAATTGCTGAATAAACTAAACTAAGTTTCGGGGGGGGGGGGGGGGGGGGAAAAGAAAAGTCGCGTTACTTTTTGAACAGGCGCCGTATATAGTAAAGTATATATATGCATATAGTACATATAATAGGCCAATTTTTGAACAGATCTCGTATATAGTATAGTATAGTATGTATGCATATAGTATATGTATTAAGCCAACACCAAACGGACGAACAAAGCGCAAAGCCAATACACTCTTCTTTTACAGCGTGAACAGCGTATACAGATGCAGCGAATCTATTATAAATAAAAGATATTTTACTATAAACCATAAATTATAAATAGAATATATATATATATATATATATATATATATATATATATATATATATATATATATATATATATATATATATATATATATATATATAATCAATAGGAATAAGTTTTCTGTTTGCGAACAGATCTGAGTTCTATTTATCTGGCTGCACGTGCAGGGTATTTCGAGATCGAGCTCTTGTCTGTACATTCAGTTGGGTGTTGTTGTTGCTGTGCTTGCCACGTGTGCCGCGTGGCCTACGCAAAAGCTACGCAAACAGCCTTAGCCAGCCGCCAGAATCATAGACACACACAAGCATGCAAACAGACATATGTATGTATAAGCACGCATACATACATGCATACATACATGCATACATACATGCATACATACATGCATACATACATGCATACATACATATGTATGCACGTGTGTGTATATGCATGCACACACAGAAAGCAATACTCCAACATACTCAATATAGTCAACAAGCGAACAACGTGCTGTCAACGTTGCCGTCGCTGTTGCCGTCGCTGTCGCTGTCGCTGTCGCCGTCGCACAGTGGCACGAATTTATTGATCAAACATCAGCTTGCAGTGAGTTTTAGTGTATGAGTGCCGCCCCTCGCGCATTAAAAGACAATGCATTAGGCATTATTTTGGCATTACTTTTAATGGTCTGGAATATTACATTCAATACAATGATATTTTGTTTTGTGCATTTTGTACCACTGTCAAGATATAACATATATGCATAAATATAACAATTTCTATATATTATATGCATATTTGGGAAATTGCGTACAGAGCCCATTGATTGGACCCACTGTGCAACGCCTGTCGATGCTTTTGATGGAACGAACGGCCAGTGCGATGGGGTTTGCTTGCGAGGCGCCCACATTGACATAATAAGCAAAGAAGAAGACGAAGAAGAAGAGGAAGAGGAAGAAGAAGAAGAAGAAGAAGAAAAGGCCCAACACACACACACACACGCACACACACACACACACACACACAAGTCAAGGAGAAACAAATTTTCTTACTTCAAGTTGTTCACTTTTATATATTATTATTGTTGCAGTGGAAAAGTGCCGTTATCAAAATTAATGTAACTTAAAAGCTAAATTGATGTTCCAAAATGTGGAAATAAGATATAATACATATGTATTCATATATATATATATATATATATATATATATATATATATATATATATATATATATATATATATATATATATATATATATATATATATATATATATATATATATCTATATAACAACAACAAACCTGTTCCACCGCGCACCGCGTACGTTGTGGTCGCTTGCATTGATGAAGTGGTGCCCGAACCCGCGCCGCCGGCTCCACTGGTTTTTGTGAATTTTAAGAGCATTGTGTTGATCCGTGTTTGTTGTTGTTGTTGTTGTTGTTGTTGTTGTTGCTGCTGGTGCTGCTTCTGCTGCTGCTCTTATTTCGTGTCCAAACAAATGCAGCAAACACAAAACACAAAACAGAAAACGAAAACAAAAAACGTAAAACGAAAACAAAAACGAAAACTAGCGTAATTTCACTTTATATTTATATTTATATTTATTTTTGTTTTTCTTTTCTTTTTCTTTTTTTTTTTTCTTTGTATATTTTTGTCTTTATGTTTTGTGCTTGATCCAACAGGCTAACGGTAACTGTCGCAGGCAAGGCCCAAAGTCCGAAAGCAGCAAACGTCAGCGCAACTGCGGCGTTTTTTTTTCTTTTGTTTTTATTTTTTGTCTATTTATTGCTATTTTTAGTAACAATTTTCTCTCTCTGTCTCTCACTCGCTGTCTCTGTCTCTGTCTCTATTGACGCAGGGACAAACACGAAGAAAATCGCGCCTGGTTCTGGCTGCGGTAATTCCCTCGTTTTTCGCTTTCTTGCGCTTCACTCTATACTTTATCAATTATATTATTGTTCACTGTTTCACGTTATTGTTATTATTATTGTTGTTGTTGCTGTTGCTGTTGTTTCTGTTGTTGCTGTTGTTGTTGTTGTCGTTTTATTTTCTACTATGCTTTGCTCATATGTTTATGCACGCGTTGCGCGTTTGCCTGTGTTGGTTTTTTTTTAGATATGCGTGTCTGAAATTTGTTTAAATTACGGCTTAATCTAGCTTGCGGTGCATGCATTTTATGCTTTAGCTGTGCACTTTTCCTCTATATCAGTTTTTTTTTTGTTTTTTTTCTTTTTGTAAATTAACACACGGGTTGCACTTGAAAAAATAAAACATAAATACTTGATCAAATTCTAGTACGACGCTGGCCCATTTGCATTCAACTGGTTGAGCGGCGTTGCCGTATCCCGGACAGTTGACCATGTGCCAGGGCTGAGCAAGCAAAAGATAAAAAAAACTATCGATAAGTTTACCCAAACATCGATAAGCATTCGAACGGACTGGCAACTTTGCGAGGTAGTTGGCAATGCAAATTTAAAAAAAAAAAAAAGACAAAAAAATAAAAAAATGTATTAACAACAACAAGAAAAAAAAAGGTGAGTGTGATTTAAGTAGAGAATCCAATACATATTTATTAACCAAATTGCTGAGTATTTAATGTCGGATAAATTGTGTGCGGTGCCATCGCTAAGTTTATACGGCCAATTGCAATCGGGGAGCGTGGCACGGATAAGATAATCCCGAGTCAGCGATAATTTCCTGATAAACAATAGCAACCAAGCGAGAGACAGAGACTGATTTCATTCGTTTTCCAGCACAGCACAGCACATTTATTATTAAGAACAGAAGCTAGTCAAATTTCCGAGCGAGTCTGAAAGCATGTGTGTCATATTCTTCTATGCCAATTCACAGCCAAATGCCAATGGCTATAAACTCATCTTGGCCTCCAATCGTGATGAGTTCTTTGCCCGCCACACACAAACAGCAGCCAAATGGTCAGATGGCGAACATGTCTACGGTGGTGAGTACCATGCCAATTCAATTCCAAAAGCCCACATCCAATGAAATTTTCAACAATTTCTGTAGGCATTGATCTGGAGCCAGGACGCGAGGGTGGCACATGGCTGGCCATTGGCGGCGGCAAGGGCGTCTTCAAAGTGGGCGCACTGCTCAATCTAACTGGCGAGCCAAAGCCACGCAATGCAGTTGGTAAACACAACACACACACACACACACACGCACATATATATATATATTTACTTATATTATACACACGCACGCACACACACACACTTACACTCATAGCTCTGGCATTAACCCAATCCCATAGTAACTTCCTTTCTTCCCTCATTAACTGATAACTCACGAAATTTGTTTTGTTTCGAAGCGCACAAAAACATTTTGCAACCGCATAACAATACCAAGAACAGCTGCCAAGAGCACAAAGAACGCCACACAAATAACGAACATTTCTTATTAGGACGCGGCATGATCGTAGCTAACTATGTACGTCAAACGGATATTGAGCATAATATTCGCAATTATAATCAAAATTTGCTGGCGGACTGCACCAAATACAGTGCATTCAATTTTGTCTCCATTGAGATTGGGTGAGTGCAATGGCATAATATAAACGTACATATTTATGTATGTATGTACATATGTATAAATATGCATATGTATGTATGTAAATATGTACATTTAGTTCTGTCAACTTCGTTTTTGCTCGGCTCCTTAGCAGTGTTGCCAATTTAGCTGTTCTCCCGCCAGCTTTGGCGTTGTAAAAACACAGATAGTGCTATAGCGGCTGGCAACAATTATAGCTATTTTGATTTATTGAATGGCTGCTTTTTAGCGTGAATTGAATTTCTCTGAGATTTAAATGTGCATTCCAATCAGCTCTTAGCTATTTCTGACTTTTTTTTTGACAAGTTCATCTGGCTTGTCGAAGAGTGCGCAGTTCTGGTCCTTACTCTTCTCCTACCCTTAAACACAATGTGATCGAGCGAGAGATGCGATTTTTCTCATCAGCCATTTTGTTTTTTTGCTTACTCTCACTGCTCTCACTTGTTGGTCTTAGTTCATGCGCATGCACGCACACTGACGCGTCCTTGTAACACACCCATTTAACATTTATGTGCTTGTGTGCGTAAGTAACGCAACCTGTTGACAGTTGTGGTGTTGTAGTAAGAGCGCGCGAGCCGAGCGAATACGAAGTTGACTGTAGGAGTGAGCGAGTGAGACTAATAATAATAATAATTCTAATTAGATAATACTTTTTATTACATATATTTCTTTTTTTTTTTGGTTTTTTAGCTCTGGTGCGCAACCGGCTGAAATCAAACTGCTGAGCAATGTGCCACCCACGCTGCTGCCGTTCGAGCAGGGCCAATGCTATGGCTTTGGCAACAGTTTGCCCGACAGTCCGTTCGAAAAGGTCCAATATGGCCGCAAGCAATTCGAGCAGATTGTCCATGAGTTTGGCCAATCGGATGTGGAGACACTGAGCGCCGAGCTGCTCCAGCTGCTAAAGAACAAGCACAAATTCTGGCCCGATGCCGAGCTAGAGCGACGTGCGCCCAGCTGGGGCGAAGGCCTGAGCGCACTCAATGTGCACATCGCCGAGCACGGCTATGGCAGTCGCACCCATTCGCTCATCCTGGTCGATGCGAACAACAAGCTGCATTTCATTGAGGAGACCATGCTCGGACTTGATCCCAACGGTGACTGGGACCGCACACATATCGAAAAACAATTCAAAAGCGCTTAAGAACAACTGCATTTAAATATATATATGTATATGTATCGATAAATATATATCGATATACATATAATATAGAACAAAAGAAAACTTAAAAAAACAATAACCTCATATATACATACATACATACAAATATGTATAAACTACACTAGCTCACGGATCATTGACGATTTACTGACCTACGAAATAAAATCAACTCATTAATATTTAAATAAAAGTTTGATACGAATTTTCACTTAAAGTCAGCAAGTTTTATGCGTATATACAAATGTATATATATATGTATATATATCAAGTTAGAAGACTGTATCCAATATTAGTTAAATAGATGTTTAAGGCTCATCATTCTAATTTACAACTAAATACAAACATGTTTATCTAATATTACTTTGAAAAAAAAACTAAGTTCTATCTTTATAATTGCGGCTGTAATACGCTTCAGAGATAAAAACTCAGACAGACAAACAGGTGGACAGACAGGTGTTATTAGGTGACTTGCATCTAAGTTATGTATAAAAAAAATATAATTTTAAGTGTCATCTGATGATCTGTTGCGTCACACGACTCAAAAGACTTTTGGCTAGTCGAAATATGAGCTCTACTGGGATTCGAGCTCGAATCCTTGCTAAAATGTTCCGTTCTAAAGACAAATTTAATTGTAAAAAACAAATAAATTGTTAAAAAAAATAAAATTTTATATTAAAAAGATGCATTCCACTGATAGAACATATATATACGAGGTCTGTTCAAAAAGCTTGGATAAGCACTAAAAAACTATATATAAAAGTTTATGCTAAACAAACTCTCATAAGATATTTAATAAAATATATATAAATATATATATAGGGAACGAGATTATAATTGCATAAACAGCTGTTCTTTTTCTTTACGTTTTTATATAAGCAAAAAATAACAGCGAACTATACAAATGATTCAGGTTATCTTTATGATCGGCGCCTATTTGTAACTCTTGGTAACACGTCCGCGCTTGCCGCCGCCGCCGCCGCCCCCAGCGCCGCGCTTCGTTGCCGTTTCACCGCCATCTCCGCCCGCACCACGCACGACGCTCTTGAACTTGCGCGAGTTCATGGCCCGTTTGCTGCAATCAATGGATTATTTATTGATTAGGTTCAGATTGGAACTGTTTGCTTGTTGGTCTGTTGACTAACCGTTTGTTTAACGTGTTCCGCGTGAGCGGTATGTAGGCATAGGGATCCAATTTGCCGCGCTGCTTCATGTCGCCCTTGGCCTTCTTACTGCTGTACTCACTGCCAGCTATTTTGCTCTGTCCTCCGCTGGATTTGACGGACATGGCATCAGTAGCTGCCGCATTCAGCGGACGATGTATACCCTTGCGTGTGCTGGCATTTGTCTTGCCGGAGCGCATGCTAAGTGCATCGCTGGCCTGACGCTTGCGCTTGGCGCTGGTCGCCTTCTGCAGATCCTCCTCATCACTGGAGTCCTCTTCCATGCCGCGCTTGGGATTGCCGCTGCTCGGCTCATGGCCGCTATCAGCCGACGAGTCGTCGCTGTCGGAGCCATCATCAATTGCATCGCTCTTCTGGCCACGCAACGCCTTGTCGCTGATTATCAGGCGTCCATCGTCGGCGGTCTTAAAGCCACCATTGGCCAACTGTGACTTCGACTTGGTCTGCTTGCTAGTCGTAGCAGTAGCAGCAGCAGCAGCAGCAGAGCCACTGGCTGTGGGAAACAAAAGGCCAACACAGATTAGAGAGTCAAGCCAATTGAGCTTCGAAAACTCCACATACTCAGCACATTGCCAACTGACTTGAGATCGGCCAAGTCGACAATCTCATCAGCATCCTCGCGTATGTAAGTGCTACGCGCTTGCTTTGACTTCGACTTTGGTTTAGCCGTGCGATTCTTGGCCGCGGCGCCACCCTCTTCAGTTTCCATGTCCTCTGGCAAATCCGAGTCCGAATCAGTCAAAATGTCATCGATGCTGCAAAAATAAATGATGCTTTAGCTGCTCACGGATTAGAATATGTCGTTAAGGCTTACGTATAGCTCCTTTGCTTAAGATCACCCACGAGTTCCTCATCCGAGCTCTCGGCCTGGGCCTCCTCGTTCTGCTTTTTGCGTGTATCACGACGCATTTGCTTGCGTATCTTCTTGAGACGTCGATGGGTTACCTCATCGTCGCCAGGCACAAAGCGCGCCAGTTCCTCTGTGCTAAAGCGCTTGCACAGCTTTTTCAGGAAATAGCCAATTTGTATGCGGCAATATCGTTTCGTGTCCTTGGTCATTGCGGACAGGGAACGCATCTGCAAATGGGGCCAGCGATTAGATGACATAGTCAAAGGCGAAAGGCTTGCACTTACAATGGTTTCCAAATGATTAGCCACAAGTGGTATGGGCATCACCTTAATGAACGTAATGAGAAAGGCGACAGCTGCCTCGGCCTGATGACGCGACTTCTGCACTATGAATACCGAAACCTGCTCCAGCACAAATTCCAAAGTGCTCACAGTCAGGTGCTGACCCTGTTGCTGCAGCACAGCACGGAAGGCGAGAATCGTATTGATTATCAGGGATTCGTCGCCGGTGAAACCAGCCGTTAGAATGTCCACAAATTCATTGATCTTGCCAGCCTCCTGATACAGATTCACAATCTGTTTAATTAGCTGCTCGGCCACCTGTTCTTTGCGCGTCGAGAACTCTTTGTAATTGAGCACCGCCTCCGGTATGGCCTTCATCACCAGCTGATCGTTATAGGTCAGTTTGCTGCGGCAGTCCAGCAGCGATTTCAGGCAACTGTGGAAGTGATTTGATATGTTTTAAGGTACAAATGATGAAAGTTTATAATAAATATCTAATTCAGCTGCTAGCTGCCCTCCAGAGAGGCAAGGAAGAGTTCAATGAGAGGATTACAGCTGAGAGCGGTCAGTAAGCAACCCAGTTCAACCCAGGAATACAGTTCAATTAAATGAAGGAAATATGTGCGCTGGTCGGGAGTGAACGACTAGCAGATGCCCGGAACTCTTACGCTATCAAATAATGCAAACAGATGGACAGACGAACATGCTCTATATCTATTTGTCCATAAACTCTGCAGGTTCAGGCTACATTTATCGTATTGTAAAGCTAATTCGTCAATATGTCAGCAGAGTACCCTAACTTACTGTAAACGAGACGCCTGACAGATGTTGCATGTGGTATTGAATGCTTCGAGCAGAATCTGCTGCAATGAAATACAATTTTTGCGCGTGAATTTCTGGCATGACGGCAGCTCTGAGGTCATCAGCTCGCGCAGCAATCTGCAAAGACAACAAACATGAATCAATGCCCTGGAAATCGATTGCAAACGGGCATGCCGTCACACTCACTCGTATGTCTTGCGCTGCTGTTTCTTCATCTTCTGTTCGTCGCGTGATACCAATTTGGATTTATCGTTGCGCAGCACGGGCGCCATATACTTCTCGAAATAGGCCTCGATGCCGCGACACTTTTGCACACGCACAATGGCCGCATTGATATCAAAGTAGGCATCATATTCGAAGCTGGCAACGGCGCTGGCCGCCAACAGGTTCTGAGCGCTTTCGAAGAGCTGCGCCTGCACCTCGGCCGGAGCACGTGCGATATAGACACGTATAACATCCAGAGCGCGTTTGCGCTGATCCCCCTCATAGCTGGTGTTGGGCTTCTGTGTGTAAATGTTGAAGAGGCGCGGCAGAAAGTTGCGCGCATATTGTCCTATGGCCGCATGGCATTCGGGACTCTGGCCATCATCGAGCAGCTCTAACAGGCCATCGTAGATGGGCGCACGAAACTCTAAATTGTGCTCCAAGGCATCGCCGAGGGTTGGCGCCAGTTTGCGCAAATATTCCGGATCGCGTGGCTGACGACAGAAGCCGGGAAATAGACCCCACAGCTGACAGCACAATAGCTCATAGATGTGCGCCTTGGCTACGTTCTTCTCCTCGGCCGAGTACTTGCGCCAATACGACTGACTCTTCAGGGCCAGTGGTATAACGTGCTCCATGAAAAATTGCAAGCTAGCCCCATTGGCACCCTCACGCATCAATGGCAACAGCCACGAACGCTCCAAGCTCACATCGCCGCTGGCATCGCTCAGTGGCAATGCGCGCAGCACCAGCTCGGGCCCCAGCGACTTAATGGCGCTGATCAGCGTGTGCTCAATCTGCAGACGCAGCGCGCCCTGGCTCTCATAACGCTTGCCAATGGTTGTCAGCGATGGCATCAATTCGGTGCTAATCAATAGGATTAATTATCAATCATCATAGATAAACTGTTTTGATTGCAACTTTTTGATGGTCTTACTTACCCAAACTGTTGGCCGCACGCCTCGAACACAATGGAGAAGATGAGTATAACATATTTGGAGATTTCGCCGAACGGTGCATTTAGAACTTTGTGCAGGGCGTTGATTATTTTGGCCACAGATGAACGATATTGATCGGCTAGCTGCTTGGTGGAACAGGCGCGCGCCACACAATCCTGCAGCAGCTCCTTAATGCAATTGGAGACGCCAACGACCAGTTCGCCGCGCTCCGACAGCCACAGATCAGTGGTGCAGATCTCGAATAGGCGCGGCAGCGCCTGCATGCACAAATCCAAATTCAGTGCGGCCAAATGCACATGGCCCTCTTTCAGCACCGTGATCCAGGCCAGCGTTTGCCGCACATCGCTGCGATCTGGCCGATACTCGTGTATGGCCACCAGCAGCTTGGCGCACAATGTCGCATTCAGATTCACGCTGCGGGTCAGGAAGAGCGCATGTAATGTCTGGAAACAATTGGTGCGCACAATAACATTGGCCGCTGTCATTATGGACAGCAGATGCTCACAGACGCTGCGTATGTCCTCGCTGCGAAAGCCGGCCAACGTGTCCTTCAGCAAGGCGAGCGTATGTAAGACGGTTGTCTGGCTATTGGCCAAGACTTCGGGCTTGAACTGTGCCAAACAGAATTTCGTGACACGACTGCCAGCTGGATGATGCTTGATCTTCGACATCTGTCGCTGTTCCTCCTTAACATCTGCAGCCTTAGCATCCTCGCCCTCATTGGCTGTTGGCGGCAGCATAAAGCAACTGCCATGTATGATCGAGACGACGGCATGCTGTGCCGCTTTGCGTATTTTGGGCTTCGAGTGTATGGTGAAGGCGAGCAGTGCATCAAAGTACTGAAACGTGGAGCTGTACGTCCAGGTCACATAGTCCTGGGCACGCAACAGCACTGACATGCAGCCAATTAGCTGCAAAAGTGAAAATACTTTAGATGACAGTAACGGGCATGTTATAATTGCTTACATAGCGTATAACGGATTGATTGCTGGCTTCAATGAAGCGCTGCAACAGGCTCTGCAGCGTTGCGGCTGTTTGATCAAAGCGTTTCCGCAGCACCGGCGTCGGCACAGTTTTGATGCCCATGGATAGCAGGGCAACGCCGGCAATGATGTCGCGCTCCTCGCTGGACGCCTCGATTTGGCTGATAAGTAGCAAAAAGTATTCGGTCGATGACTCGTTGCCGTTGCGTTCGCGTATTATTTCCGTCAATGCGCTTAAAATAGCCAACATCTCCTTGTGCAAGTCGGAGGAGGCGCGAAAGCCGGTTAACAGCTTCTTAAAGCTAACATTACTGCAGCTGCTGTAGTTGGAGGCAAAGGTCTGGAAGGTCTTGAATGTGCCCGGCTGTGTACCGGTGCCCGACATGCCATCATCATCCTCCAGTGTAAAGGACATAAGGCTACCGGCCACATCATTGACCGTGGTTGTCTCCGCATTGTAGGCTTGCCGCTGTTCGTGTTTGTGCACCGCTTCCATGGTAAGTCCGTTGGCTGACCCTGCTGCAGCTGGATTTTGTCGGAAATTAAAAATTAATTAGTTAAAAGCAGGTGGCGCGTTGCACTCGGCTTACCCAGACTTAAATTTGGTTGGAAAAATCGCGACTTTGCTTTAAGGCGATGTTTCATTTGCTCGGGATTTGATACGGCCGATTGGCCTTTACTCCAGCTTTTGCCTTTGCCATGGCGTTTCAATTTCGAACGAAATTTGCCCATTTCCAAAGAATGTTAGTGCGACGCACAATGCACAAAAAAACAATGTTCAAAATACCAAGTCGAACACGTGCAGCTCAGCGTTAGAGCAACATACTAACGTATCGCACTTGTTATCGATATGTTTTTGAAGAACCGATAAACAGCAGATGAGCTGGCTGGGCAGGTGAGCAGCTGTGCTGAGCGTTGCCAGCTGTTTGTGCGCCAACAGTGCGGTATCGATAGTGTCATCGATATTGGCCCAACACAACAATGAAAACAAATAGCTCTCGTGCAATACTTTGGAGCTTACCAACTAATATTATTAAGTTAAAGAGCAGCTAACCGCAACATACTCCACAATACAAACACAATGTGGCAGACGCTGCTCGGCCTCAGTTGTCTATAAAGCAAGCGGACGGACGAGCAGCAAACCAAACAACCATAGCTATAGCGAAAGCAACGTAATAAGAACACAATAAACAATGAAACAAGTTCATTTCATCAAATCTATGTAAATGTTTAACGGACCCGAACGAGCGCCATCGAGCAGCAGTAATGAGTTGCCATCGTTTAAATGAGCACAACACCAACAATAGTAGCAAAACGAACATTACAAATACACAACAACAACAATAACAACAATCAAAACAACACCTGAGTTCCAAAGACAACCACAACAACAACAACAGCAGTAAAGACAACCCACAACGACGTGAGCCGGTGAGAACGTGAACCCACCACACGCACAGTTCCAATTCCAAAATAAGCAAAGCGCAAACAAATAAAGAAAGTAAGTGAAAATTTGGGACAACATTTGCAAGCGTTGGCCAACAAAAGCAGAAGAACAACAATAAATAAAAAAAGACACAGAACAAGAATCCGCCTTATCCATGAAACCTCAGCCATAAACAGCCGCAAACAAATACCTCAAAAATGGACATTTTAATCAATTTCATTAAGAATCCACAAACTATACTGTGTAAGTATTCAAATGTTCCACAATATCTATATATATATACATAAATATCTTGTATATATACACACATATATTTCATCCATTATATATATATATATATATATTTTGTGTTGTCTTTTTGCTCTGCATATTTTGAAATCATTTATTTTTCTTCTCTTTTTTTTTTAATTATGCAAATTCGTTTCTTAGAGCGAAAAGAGTAAGCGAAAGTTCAGTTTGAATTTAAACTTTGTTCTTTGCTTGGGCAAATGAATTAAAGACTTTCCACTGCCCACAGCGGAATATGCGTGAAAAGAAAAAACGATTGGCAAATGTGTTTACTTTTAACAAACGATTTTTGTTGCTGATTTTGAAAAGTCAAATATTTAAATCAATTAATAAAAATATATATATTTTTATGATTTACTCTTATGAATTCAATATAAAATAATATAAAATATATATTTTTTATTGAATTTTTTAAATATTTATTTTAAAACAATTGAAAGAAGAAATAAATAAAATAAATTGCATTAAATATATTATATATATATTAAATATATTAAATATTATTTTTATGTTTTTCGTTAAATATTTATTTAGTTTTTTTTTTTTTTGTTTTAAAATGTATAAAAGTTCAGAACATATTTGAAAAAAAAAAACAATATAAATTATAATCAAAATATAATATAAAAATATAAAATTTATAAAAAATAAAAATAATGAAAACATAATATAAAATAAAATACATACAAAATATAATATAAAAATATAAAATTAATAAAATATTAATATTATAATGAAAATATAATATAAAATAAAATACATACAAAATAAAATATAAAAATATAAAATTAATAAAATATTAATATTACAATGAAAATATAATATAAAATAAAATACATACAAAATAAAATATAAAAATATAAAATTAATAAAATATTAATATTATAATGAAAATATAATATAAAATAAAATACATACAAAATAAAATATAAAAATATAAAATTTATAAAATATAAATATAATAATGAAAATATAATATAAAATAAAATACATACAAAATAAAATATAAAAATATAAAATTTATAAAAAATAAATATTATAATGAAAATATAATATGAAATAAAATACATACAAAATAAAATATAAAAATATAAAATTTATAAAATATAAATATAATAATGAAAATATAATATAAAATATATATAAATTTTATATGCAAATATTTTCATTTTCTTTTGAACTTTAGCTCATAAAGTCCATAAAATCTCCAAACGTAGTTTAGTAAATAATTTAAAACTAATATACATGTATGTATATAGAAAATATATCATATAGACATATGTTCTCTTTCGATATTTCTGACTGAACTGTTGGAATCCCATCTCCAATCCAAGTCAATCTCTAAAATTAATTTGGAAAATGGTTCAAAAACTTAAACGAAACCAAACACTTGACCGTAAAAATCGATTGCCAATTTTTTGGTAGCGTATTGTAGCGCTATATAAGTAGAACTGCTATATATATATATATATATATATATATATATATGTGTGTGTGTGTGTATATATATACATTTGACACTTGTCCATATCTATCCACAGCCGCATACATTGATCTGGACTATTCGCTATGGCTATATCGCTTCCTAACGCCGCTGATGGTAACATTCCTGCTGCCGCTCGTCTTCGTAGCGCTTATCTACATATCATTTTTGGTGCTTTTCATCTATAAGCTGCACAGGTAAGTGCTTTCCCATAAAATGGCTGATGTGGCTGTACGTACATACATACATACATACATACATACATATGTGAAGCAAATATCTTATATACAACTCTATGGGCAATAATATATAGTAATAATGCTGGCATTGCACTTTCTGATATCGAAAGCGTTGTACGCTTTTGCTTGGCTTTCGAGTTAGCCGCGCAGTGCAACGCTTTGGCCCTCGATGCCCCCCACAATGGCACTTGACGCTGACTGGGCGCGATTTATTTACGTAAAGCTCTCCACAGCTCGCCAATAGCCATTTAGGCGATGTAAAAATAAATAACTTCAAACCGGTTCGAATGCTAATTAACTAGCAGTCTGGTCTACAGCTCGAATAAAAAAAAAAAAACTATTGATAGACCAAATAGATTTCAGTGTCATTGGGCGAGGGTTCGTACCGTTGAGCCTATCAATGCAACTCTCGCACACCAGATAATTACAGCGGAATATCTCATAGAGAACTCAGCCAGACGGACCAACATATTCCGGCCATGCGTCACGGCCGTGCGATAAGCGCACAAAATCACAGCCGACAACCTCATCTCAATTGCTGCCCTTGTCGAATACCCTTTATGGCAAGGACTCGCCGCATTCGCATGCAATTGGCAGCCTATGAATAGCTTAGGTCTTTCGTTTTCGATTCTACATCAATTTGGTTGCTCGATTAGGGCAACTTTGCAACTTTGACTATATCAAACTTCAGTAGGTTTCAGCTTGGTTACAGACAAAGAATGAAACACTTTCTAGACTTATGCAACCATTGTGAGCTCCAATAGAAATGTAGCAAAGCTGAAGCTTAAAAAATCTTGTCAAAACTTATAAGAAATATATAAAAAATAAAAAAATTCCAATATAAGTAGTAAATATAAATAATTATATAATGTATCATCTATTATATAATTATTTATGTTTGCAATTTTTTATGCAAATATTTATTTTTTAATTTCTTTTTATTTATAATTGATATTGAGAAGAGTATTTGAACTTCAGCCTGCCAGAGATATACGCTCTTTCTCCATTTCCCATTGTTTTTTTTTTTTTTTGTTGCGTTTTTAGCCAATGATAACGCGGCTGCAGTTAATAACAAGCAAATCTGATATCAGTTCAATTTGTCGCTCCATATGTCGTAAAGCTAATCAAATTGAATATGTCGGGGGGGGGGCGGGCACATTCTGATTGAATTCTATTAGAGCTGTTCAAAAATGGAAAAAAAAATAAAATATATTTCACTTAACACATTTTCTCTCTACATTTATAATTTTTTTTATTACACACGATAAATTAATTTTATTAAAAATTAATTATTTTCTATATTTGGAATTTCATCAATTTTGTTTTAAAATTTAAATTTACAAAAAAAATTAATTCAATTAAAAATTAACTAGTTTCTATTATTACAATTTAAAAGCAAATACTTTTTTATATTTTCACAATTTAAAAAGAAATTCACGCATATTTTTACTATATCATAAACTGGCGAATGCTTTGATTAGCTGCATATTTAATTTGGAATACACCCAAAGCTGACGTCACTTTAAATTTAATTAAATATTTTATTTTTTAATTGTAAATATTTGCAACTAAACTCAAAAACTATTTACAAAAATATTTAAAACAAACTTAAATCACGACATAAGCCTAAAACAGCAATAAATTCTTCATGGGAAAACGGATTACTATCTTGAATTGCAGCAAAATGTTAAATTTGTTATGTTAAAATTAATATAAATATTTTCAAAAAAAAAATTAATAATTAAAAAAAATTAAAAAAATTTTAAATTTTTTTTTAAAAATTAATAATATTTTAAAAGCTTTAAAAAGTCTTTTAATCATTTTTTTATGAATATTTTTTTTTTTAATTTCAAACTTATTTTCAAATGTTTCAAAATCAAGCTGAAAACCATGAAATATGCTCAATTCACGCAAAGAATGAATTCTGAATGTAGAAAGAACAGAAAACTGCTGAATTTCAGCAAGTTTTTAGGTTTTTTTTTTAATTTTTTTAATTATTTAAATATATTATTTTTTATTATATTTTTTTTTTTATTTTAAAAAATATATTCAAAATGCTCAATTCACGTTAGACTAATTTGGAATGCTCTTCATGGAGCAACAATTTAGTAGTGCCACGCCCATAATCGATACACGCACACACACACACAGACACACGCACACTTGTTTATTCATCTTATCAGGTAAACTTTTGTTCAAACACTCGCTGGGGGTGGGCTGGAGGTGGGCTGGGAGGTGAACGTGCACAGGTGCAGAGACCCTGTAGCTGCCGCAGCTGCCGCGGCTGCTGCTGCTGCTGCTGTTGAGATCAGAAGATCGTGCTGTACGCACGTAAATATTTCAGAAAAAGAAAAAATGAAAAAATGAAAAAAAAAATGGTTTGTCCATTGATTAATTGAGATTCTGATAGTCGTTGTGCTGATAACACCTGAGTCAGCCTCTAATGACGATGATGTTGCGCTGCAGCTGCCAAAAAAAAAAAAAAAAAAAAAAACAAAAAAAAAACTAAACTAAATTTAAATAATATTATCAATTTTGCAATTAATTAGCGCGTCGAGAAGTGCAAAGCAAACAACACAAAATTCCATTGATATTAACTTGGCCTGCGACTAATACTCGTGCCCAGCGCTGATAAGCCCCAACTCACGCACTCACGCACACATCCCTAAGGCTCATAAATCCAGCAAGCATTACCTTTAAGCGTTACCTTTATTGATACTTTGATTGAGCAATTGAGCTACAACTCGAAAAAAGTGAGATATGCCTATCTAGTTGTAATGTTAACTATATGTCTATATCTATATAGAGAACATATATATCTATATAGAGAACATGTCCGTTATCTATGTATATGTCCATATCTTATCTTAGCAATCTATATCTCCCTAGAGCTCAAGTCGTTTATCCATATCGATATAGAACTTATGTTAGCTCCATATATCTCTATATGCACTGCATAGCGCACCCTTTACGTACTCCCTAAATGTTGATCATTTTCCATATCATTCGAGCTACAGCTCGCCAATATTTGCTCATTGAACTCTGTTATATTCTGCTTAAAATAAAATAAAATTGAGCTCTGCATCATTTCAGCAAATATTTTTAAAAGAATTTTGAAAAAAATAAAACTTAAAAAAAAGTTTGCTAAAAATTGAACATTAGAATTTAATTTTGTAGATCTCGCTCAATTTGGCAGCCACAGTTACCAAGTTTTTTTACGTAGCCCATATAAGAGATCTTCTTAAAGAAAAAACAGTTACTATATAAAGATATATAGTTTTATCTGTGAAGAAAAAATCAAATATTGAAGCTTAATTTGCTGCTCAGCTCGCTGCACCAAAGCTGACGGACATGGGAAAACAAATTTTGGTTTTCTAGGCAATTACTTCACTGGCAGTAATAGGTGGGACAGATCAGATCAGATCAGATCAGATCTAATTCGTACTACTTGTCTTCAGATAATCAGTATAGAACGGGTGTCAAAGCGTGGTTTTCCAAGGCTTCAAGATTTACTGGGTTACAGCTGTGTTCATAAAAATAGTAGTGCGGCTGAAATGTTGGACAGCAAAGTTTTGTGATAAATCTAATATATTTAAAACTATATGAAACGATATATATCTTAAGTTTCTAGTCTATATATACACATATATATCTATTCCTTTATTCATAACCTGCCATAACACTATACTATACTATTCCAAGATATATATATATATCGATATATATCAACAAGATAAGTTCTTCAAAAGAGTTTCTTCTTATTAGCCATCTCTTTCACACACTCACTCACTCTCTCTTTTCAATTGCAGGCAGGTGATAATGCGAGCTGTGCAAACGGATCGGAATTTTTGGCGCGTTGGCCGCAAAATTGTGGCCGCCATTTGGGACGCACACGCGCGCATCTATCATGGCTATGAGGTGATCGGCTTGGACAATGTGCCGCAGGAAGGCCCAGCACTGATTATCTATTATCATGGCGCCATACCCATCGATATGTACTATCTGAATTCGCGTATGCTGCTGCAGCGCGAGCGTCTGATCTATACGGTCGGCGATCGGTTTCTGTTCAAGATACCCGGCTGGGGCACCATATCGGAGGCATTTCAGGTCAGTCCCGGCACGGTGCAGTCGTGCGTCAGCATATTGCGCGATGGCAATCTGCTGGCCATATCGCCGGGCGGCGTCTATGAGGCACAGTTCGGGGATCATTACTACGAGCTGCTCTGGCGCAATCGGCTCGGCTTTGCCAAGGTGGCCCAGGAGGCCAAGGTGCCGGTCATACCCTGCTTTACACAAAACTTACGCGAAGGCTTCCGCCAGGTGGGCATCTTTCGGACGTTCTTCATGCGGCTGTACAACAAGGTGCGCATACCGGTTTATCCCATCTACGGTGGATTTCCGGTGAAGTTTCGCACATATCTGGGCAAACCCATCGAGTACGATGAGAATCTAACGCCGCAGGAGCTGCAGATAAAGGTAAGTTCACAATTGTGCAATCTAATGAATGAATTGAATGAATACATTATGTCAATTGCAGGTGGCCACTGCCATTGAGGAGCTCATCAATCAGCATCAACGTCTGCCTGGCAGCATACTTTGGGCTCTGCTCGATCGACTGCCGGCCTTCAAGCGTCATCGCAAGAGCTCCACATGTGTAACCAGTAAAAATAAATAATAAACTCAGGCTAGGGCAGATACTAACTGTGTTAACGACTAATATCTAATAACAAATTTTCGAGGGCATTGATATCCAATATGCGATACAATATGCGCCGCCATAAGACTTTGTTCCATGTACTTCATTATGAAATGTATTTAACGTGTACTTCCGTTTAGCTGTAACAACAATTGTATCTAATGCGCTCCTCGCAGCTGCAATAATTCGCCTTGTATAGTTCGTAACATCTTTTGCTACATAGAATTATATATAATACATATGCTATAATAATAATATGATGATGATGCCGAAGGAGAAAGGAATCCAAATGATTTGCTAGCCTTAAGTTGACTTGTCCAAAACAAATCTCTGTTTTTTTTTTTTTTTTTTTTTTTGTATTTTTTTCTTAGTCTTTACGAGCGATCAATCCTTGTAACGCTTTAATTTGATATATTTATATATATATATATATATAAATACTTTCGCTAAGAGAATGGTTTAACTTCGACTTTCTTACACGTTTATAGCAAATGACAATTTAACTATAAGCGAATTTAATTGAAGTTCATGTTGTTGTTTAAATAATTAAAGCGAAAAGAGAAAAAAGCAAACTGTAAGCACATAAACTTTAAGCCAATGTGTTATTTCGTATGGAACAACTTTGGATACTGACAAATTGACAAATATAAAGTGAATATTGTAAATAAGCTAAGAATATGATTATACAAGAAACTATGCTAAAGCTGAACTCTCATTTTAATTCAACTTGCTTAGCTATGCATGATCAGAGAGGCCTTGACAATCAGCAGAGTGTCTATGATGATAGCATTGGTTGCTTCTTGAAGTAGCTATAAAGACAATTTGTTTACTTTATCCATGTTGATCGAAAACAATCAATTG
Organism: Drosophila anceps; assembly: GCA_035045945.1. Taxonomy (NCBI): domain Eukaryota; kingdom Metazoa; phylum Arthropoda; class Insecta; order Diptera; family Drosophilidae; genus Drosophila; species Drosophila anceps. Next base: position 4,809,857 of record JAWNON010000004.1, on the reverse strand, counting down.
AGACACGAGTTGAAGTCTAACAAGTTAACAAAAGATATCGGCAAGAAACATAATTACAAACAGATAACTTTAAAAGTGAAAGAACTACGAATAGAAATCGTATTAAGAGGTTTAATGTCCAAGAAAGTTGGCTCTAGTCTATACAAGTATATATATATATCCATATGTATGATACATATTTTCTATATCTCTCATAAGCCCAGCACCTTCTTGGGCATCATATTGACAACTTCTTTGCCTTCAGACTGACTCGAAATTCTCTTAACCTTAACTCATGCTCAGGCTGTGCAGAGAACTCTGTTAGGTATGTAAGAGAGCAAAGCATTTAGAAATTGATATAGATTTAGAGATATAGAATTCAAAATTAGCTAAAATATGTGTTTCGCAATTTCTAAAGAACTCAAGACAACTCTATATATTGATATCACTTATATGACTACTCATTTACCTTGTACATCTTCTCATATATCCTCATATTCTCATTATCCCATTTGTCTGATATATCTTCTCATATATCTGCTCATTATTTCATCGATCTTCTCATAACTTATGTATCTTCGCATATATCTTTTCATAGCCTTATAAATGTATCTCTCATATATCTTACATATCTTTTCATATATCCCGTCATATCTTATATATATATCTCATATACCTATATATTTTATATATCTTCTCATACATCTCCTCATTATTAAATCAATCTACTCATGTCTTATGTATCTTCTCATATATCCTTTTATTTCGTATATATATTGTCCTATATCCTATATATTTTATATTTCCTATATAGTCTCATATATTCCATATATCTTGTATATCTTCTCATATATCGTACATATCCTCTCAAATATCTGGTATATCCGCTCATATAACCTATATATTTTCTGATATATATTATAGATCTGCTCATATATCTTATGAATCTACTCATATACCCTATATATCCCCTCACATATCGTTTGTATCTTTTCATACATCTTATACATGTATTTATATTCTCATATATACGTTCTATATCTTATCATATCTCATATATCATCTTGATTCAAGTTCTGTTTTTGAAATCAAATGAAACAAATTAGCATTACACATGTTTTTTTTTAATTATTTAATTACATTAGAGAACATGTTCCATAACTTAATTAATAATTGGCCTAGATTCAAGTTTTGTTCCTAAAATAGCAAAACTAGTTCGAAGAAGAAGAAGAACTTCAACTTCATATTTTGACAGGATTCAAGTTGAATTTGGTTTCTGAGTGAGATCTACAAAGCATTACTGAAAGAGATCCATCTCCCTCGCGCTCTCTCTCTCTCTCTCTCTTTCTCTGTCCGTCTCACTCTCTCTCTCTCTCTCTCATCTATCTAAACATACTACTATTTTTGTGTCTAAAGTTGAGATCGAATAGATCTTGCGCAAGAGTTAAACCAAAGCCTCGACTAATTATTCACGAACCATTTTTGTTTCTACTCATTTCTATGGGTTTTACAGCACTGCTAAATACATATATTAGTTTATAGGATTGTAGTTTTGACTTTGTTTTATTTTTAGTAAGTATGTATGTATATTCATCTATTAACGCTAATTTAAGTAATTTGTCAGATTTGAAATTTGTACAGCTTAAGATAAGAGCAGTCAGCCAAAAAGGGGACCGTTGAGCTTGGCTGACAGACAGAACTTTATAGGTTGATATTGGAGTACGTACTACCATAGACATATACATCCATAAACATATACATATGTATATATATAGATGTGTATACGTATTTAGATCTTTGGAAAGGAAACAGTTGACTATACTTTTTTTTGTTAGCTAAAAGCTAAAACAAACATCGCAATGCACACGGAATAAGTTTTGAAAATATTTTTCATTTTTTCTTTTCTTCGTTTTGTTTTCGTGAGTTTATCACAGGAGGAACTCGTAGCAGCCGATAGATGTTGGCTTCTTTAGTATTGTTCGGCCATGAGCAGGACGACGAGTCCGCTCCAGCCGGTAAATGGCTTGCAGCCTTTGCCCTCGCCGGTGGTATCGTCGTATTGCTCCCAGATGTAGCCGCTGCGCTGATACTGCCTAAAGATATTCTTTACCAGATTCTCGCGCAATTCTCCATAGATTTTGCGCGCCAACTCGGCGTAGGGTCCGTTGGCCTGGCCGTAGTGGCGCAGCGCCTTGCAAGCCAAATAATTGATATTGATCCAGATGGGACCGCGCCAATATGGCGGATCGTGTTCCGTATTCCTCTTCATATACATGGGCGAGTTCTTGGCCAACGATCTCAGGCCATAGTTGGTCCAGAGCATGTCCGGATCGCGCATGTCTTTCAATATCTTGCCCAAATAGGGCGAATCGTGATCCAGCTGCTCCAGCAGCATGGGAAACAGACTCACATAGCCGAACGTGTTGTCAACGAACTTATATTCCGGCTGCTTGGACACATAGCGTCGTTTCTCCTGTTGCGGCTGTGGAGCACCGCCGCCGCCACGCTGTCCGGTCGTGCGCTGCGGCGTCAATGGCGGCGGATGTTTCAATGTCACCGAATCGGTATGTAAGCCCCAATCGGCATAGTGTTCGCTATATGGATCCAAATGCAAGCGATTGAGCCGTTCATTGTCCGTCAGATAGGACAAAGTCTCATAGTATTTGACATCGTTCTTGCCCAGCAATGTGGACAGTTCGGCCATAACGCTGGCAGCCAAGGCAATCCAGCAGCGCAAATCGACGTGACGTTCACGCAATGTGGGATGCGAGGCGCGCGGATAATCGTCCAGGCCAGAGGATAAGCTCTTCGGGTTAAGCTCACGCATGGTGCTCGCATTGCGTCCCTGCCACAAATAGCTGCCCAGTATGTCACCTGTAAAACCAAAGATGTGAGTGAGATAGATACATAGTATAGAGAGTGAGAGACAGAGAGAGAGAGATAGGGGCTTACCACGCTGCGTGGTATTGTACCAGTTGAACCAGGCCTGCAGACGCGGATAGAGTCGCTCGAGGGTAGCGAAACGTCCCTTTTGCGATAACTGTGCCTTGTGCTGGGTGAGCAGTTTGTGCAGGGTCAGAAAGAACGTTGGCGGATTGGCATTGCTGTTGCGCTGCGTCACAAACTCTTCGGGCACTTTGGCCAGCGCTTCGACGCCCAGAATTTGCTCTCTGGGTATCCAGCCCTCCACGTTGAGCAGATCGAACCAATGGCATATAATGTCCAGCTCAATGTCAATGTCCCAGGCGCTAATCAATAGGCCGTGGAAGCCCTCATCCCAAAGGAAGCCGCGCGGAAAGAAGCTGCGCGACGGCACCGCCGTATACAGCGGCGCCTTCCAATACGGCACCGGATTCTGTGTGTGCACAGATTGGACACGGCTGGCGCCATAGAAGTAGCCAATGCCGCCGATCATATTGCTGAACGCGTTGCGGGCAAAGCGTATCATGTCGGGTGCATAGCCCTTGGCGGCCAGCTGAAAGATATCCTCGAAACGTTTATCAAAGGCGCCAATCTTCGCCTGCAGCGAGTCCGTGTAGGCGCGTCCTGTCGGCGGCTTCGGTATTGACTCGCCCAGCGCAAAGCCCGATGTCGACTGATACGTAATATCAAGCGTAAAGTCCACCTCGGCCGTTATCTGTATGGCAATTAGATTCGGTTCTGGATTTGTCGAGGGCACACCATTCTGGGAGACAATCTCGCCCGGCAGCCCAATAAACCGATTGCCCCGCTTGCTGGCAAAGGCGCGAAAATGCATGAATATCGTCTCCTTGAGCTTGCTCAGATTGGGCGCCACAGTGCTCAGATAGGATTTGTGCTGAATGCGTCCCTTGACCGCATGGAAACGCACTTGAAACTCGCCCAGGCTTTGACTCTCGCCATAGACGCCCGGCTCGGGGCTCTTCTCGTCGGAGACGTACTTGATGTGACCGTTTGTGCGCTCATCCAGTGCCACATACCAGATCAGCGATATGCTACGATCCCAGGCACGCGTCGTATTGCGCACCGAGATGCGTGCCGTCCAGTCGCCGCCATACTGCTTCTCGCCGGGATACTTGACGAACGACGTTTTTATCTCAAAGGGCAAATCCTGTATCTCCTGCACACCGAAGCTGCGGCCATCGTGATGCGTCCAACCATAACCATCCAGATTATCGCCCAGCTCGCACCAGTGCCGAATCCCATGGCCGTCGGGTCCCAGATTGCTTGGCGTATACCACATGAGGCCCATGACCAACGAATGTGGATCGCGTGTCTTCATGCCAAAGTACGTCTGTGGCCGATATGAGCCCCAATAACGTTCCGGATCATCCATTCCGCTGTCCACGACCATCTTATGGTTGTCAAACGGCGTATTCACGCGCGTCTCCAAGTAGCCCAGGTAGCCAAAGTAGCTGGCTATGGCCAGCGAAACGCAGCCAACTAGCGTCTTCCACTTGTCCAGCATCAGTTTCGATGACAAATTGAAATTGTAGTTTCTGTTGCTGCTGGTGCTTCGCTTGTGCTTGGCGCTAGCAGCGGCTGCCGCAGCGGCAGCAGCAGCAGCGGCGTTGGCGGCTGGTGCACCGGCTGTTGCCTGATTACCCGTTCCGCTTGTTTTGGGTGCATTGTTGTTGTTGCCGCCTGCATTGCGCGCCATCCTTACTAACGTTAACACCAATCTATCAAGGTGCAAAATTACAGTTAGTTTCTGTTCACACACGTATACACTGGCAGTTAGCAATGCGATGTTACGCTCAGGTTCCAAACTAGTTCATTTGATGGCCTATAGATGGTGTGCTGGGCATGCACACAGGTGCATTAAATTCATAAGATATACCTATTTAATTTCATTTAATTTTTAAAAAGCCCATATAAATATATATATAACAGAATCTATCATTATTTCGAAACTCACACTAGCATTTCAATGAACTAGAAGAACCGAACCTGTTCAAATATTCCATAGCCGATGCCGTTGGCCTATCGATACATCGCTTGTTGTGGCATCGATGCCACTGGCCAAACAAAATTTTATTTATTTTTGATTAGAATTTCTAGCCAGAATAATGGAATCAATATCGGTGCAAAAGATCAAACGCTCGTTTAAGCGTCCATTTGTATTTCCCAAAAATTGCGTTTACCGCCCGCTGCGTCAGATTCACAACATAGAACGCAATCAGAAGCTGCCGCCCGATCAGCCAACATGTAAATCTGCAGAGCCCAACGATGGTCAAATTTTGTTATAATGTTTTATGCTTCACTTCACTTTGCAGACTTCACGCTGAACGCACCGCCCTCGCTGCTGCCAGCCAAGAAATACTCGGATATTAGTGGCCTGCCAGCACCGTATGTCGATCCGCACTCCAAGCTGCGCTTCGCCAATGCCGAGGAATACGGCTCAATGCAGCAATTGCCCTCAGACATCATCAATGGCTACTTGACATTGCGAGGCTTCACCAGCGCCGTCGGCTAGCAGCAGTGTTGCCCACTTTCAAGCTAAATCAACAAAAAAATAGCTAGTTTTACTCAAGCGCTAGCAGTAAACTAAAAAACAAGCTAGTTTTAGTTGTAGTTAAGGTTTATTATATATTATTATTACTTTTGTTAATGTAAATAAATTAGCTAAGCGAAAAAGCAATGCACAGAGAGAGAGAGAGAGAGAGAGAGAGGGGGAAATATCGAAATTAATGAAAATGGAGAATGTTTTAAAAAGAACAGAGAGAAATGTAAGAAAATAGAGAAAATGCGAAAAAGAATGTTAAGATCTGTCTCATTCAGCAGCCTGTGAGCATATGAGCTTAATGAGAGAGAGAGGGAGAGACAGATATTGGCTTTTATATGCCCTTAAATATATTATATGCCCTTATATATGGCATATGAGCTGAACGGGCTTAGACAGAGAGAGAGAGAGAGGTATATAAATTAACTCATATATTCTTCTAGAGAGCTCTTAGAGAGAGAGAGAGAGAGAGGTATATAGATTAACTCTCAAATGGAAAGAGAGGGAGATATAGATTAGCTCTTATACATCTTTATAGATAGCTGAAATAGAGAGAGAGAGAGAGAGAGAGACAGAGAGAGGGCGAGTTGTATAGACTAACTCTTATATATACTTTTACACAAAAACCTTTCTCTATGAAAGTCCTAAGACATTTGGATAGCTGAATCATATGACTATATAGTTGAGTTTTTCCACTTCTTTTTGTTTTAATAATAATATACGACTTTTATTTAAGATTATTATATATATAAACATTTTACAAACTAGAGCTAATTATGTAATTGTGTGTCCAAGCTGAAGTTTCTGAAACTTTATTGGCTTGCGTGTGTGTGTGTGTGTGTGTGTGTGTGTGTGTGTGCGAGTGTGTTTGTGTTTGTGTGTGTGGTGTCATTTAGATATTTCGAGCACTTTCGGAAGAGATCGAATGGATTGCTCGACGACGACTGGGACTAGTGCAATCCGCCTTCCCGCAAAGCGTTTGTGTGTTAAGAAGCGTGTGTGTTTAAGTTAGGCTAAATATTTTGTTTGCGTTTTTCTCATTTGATTTGTGGCCGAGACGACACGCAGCTGGCTGCGACCAATCAATCAATCAATCAATCAATCAATCCAATTATACATTTATATATATGGGATGTATATTAACTATGCGCTGCGATTGGTATTGATGCGGCAGCAGCTGCGACAAGAACAATAAATGCTAGCCGGCCTGATTGATCGGCCGTGTAATACTGTTCGGCTGTGTCAGCATATTCAGGTCCGCTCGAAAGCTGCGCGGCAAGCCAGAAATGTCCAATTGATACTTTAGCACCACCATTGTGGCCAGCGTCTTGAGTGTGGGCTCAAAGTCCAGCACATGCAGATCGCTATAGTCAATTAGTGTGGTTGTTGCTGCTGCGGCTGCTGCAGCCGCCGCTGCTGCTGCAGCTGCTGCTGCTGGCGGCTGCTGCTGGTCCTGCTGCTGTTGCTGCTGCTGCTGCTGGGCTGGGGGCGGCGGCGGCGTTGGTTGTGTCGAGTCATTGGCACGCGACATTGATGTCGCCGCCAGTGGCATGGAGCAGCGCGGACTGGTGCCACCAAAGAGGAACATACGCGTGCCCATCACAATGGCGCACTGACGCCGCCGTGCCGTCGGCGCCTGTCCATTGGCACGCACCAGATTCCATAATTTGGTGCGCGGATCGAATGTGTACAGATCGTTAAAGTGCTGATCCAACAGGCCATTGTAGCCGCCAAACACAAAGATCAATTTGTTATGGACAAACATGCTGTGGCTGCGTCGACCAACTGGCACCTTGCCAGCGGTAAATGGTCGATGCCACACCTTTGTCTTCATATCCAAATAGACAATCTCATGGCAATAGGTCTCCTCCTGGCTATGGTACGGACTGTGCTTGTCGCCACGCCCGCCAAAGATATACATGCGCTCCTCCTCGTACGCGACGGCTGCATGAAAATCCCGATACGTCGGCGGCACACCGAACGTTTGCACATAGCGCCATTCCATTGTCTCCAGATTGAGTACATGCACATCGCTGCTGAACTCATTGATCTCGTCGACAAAGCCGCCAAAGATGTACATGCAATTGCCGATGACGCACGCCGAATGGCCGTCGCGGGCGCCCGGCAAACAGCCGCTGACCGCCGGCCGTGTCCAGCGTGCCGTATTCGGATCGAAGCAGTAGAGCACATTGCACAGATGCTCATCGTTGCGACCGCCCCAAATGTAGATGCGCTCCTTGTAGGCGACGACGGTGTGGCCATAACGCTGGAACGGCACCAGCGGATACTTCAATGGATCGCCATCGGTGTCGCACTGCTGCGGCACCAGCGTCCAGCGCATCGAGTGCACGTTCAGCACATGCACATCGATCGGCTCATTGAACCGATAATCGTCGCCTGTGCAATAGCCGCCAAAGCTATAGATGAACTCGCCAACGCCAACGGCTGCATGATTCACCCGTTGCGGTCCACCATCCAGATGCACCGTCCACAGCATGCTACCAGCTTACTGCCAAACAGAGATCAAACATTAGTAATGGACAGTCAGCAACATCGGCCAACTAGAGTTACGCATATATATACATATATATATATATATATATATAATGTATATGCATGGGTATATATGCTCTAGATTATATAGCTTCGATTCGATGAAATTTAGTGGCAGCACTTTGACATGATAGACCAATCAGATAACAGATATCGGAAATCACAAAAGTCTTGGTTACGCTCGCGGGAAAACTGAGTTGATATGGAATATATAGAATATATAGACAGAGTCTGAGGTATGCTGGAAAGACTTGTTCATATAACAAGCGATTTCGGAGTGGAAAACTTGCTTTCGATTCAGGCAGTTTGAAATTTAATTTAAGCTCTTTTTAAACAACAAAATCTGCTGCTTTAGGATTGCAATCTTCTGATTTATCATATATCTATATATCTACTATATATCTATATATATATATCCAAACTTTTTAGCAACAAAATCTGCTGCTTTAGGAGTGTAATCTTCTGATTTACTATATATCTATATACATATATCTATTTCTTGTATGCGAGTCAAAATCTTCTGCTTACAGATCATATTTTTCATTTCCTATACATATGTATCTATATATCTATATATATATCTTAGCTTTTTAGCTACAAAATCTGCTGCTTTAGGCACACTCGTACTTCCTTAAGAACATGTACTTATTTCCTATATATCTATATATATATATAGCAGGTCTGTTATCGCGACTTTTTCATTTCCGCAGCTTGCGTTTATTCGATTTTTTGCAAGTTTGCTCAGATCTGTCCTCCTCCAACTTGTTCTTCTGCCCGAAACTGAAGAGGGTCATGAGAGCAGGACGCTACGCTACGATTGCTGCGATAAAGACGGCATCGAAGGAGCAGCTGAAGAAGATTACAAAAAGCGACTTTTTGAAGTGCTGCGAGGTTTGAAAGAAACGTTCACGGCTAATGGGGGCTGCTACGAGGAGGACAACATGGAAATTGCTGAATAAACTAATAATTTTCGGGAAAAGAAAAACTAAAGTTGCGATACTTTTTGAACAGATCTCGTATTTATATGTGTACATATTTGTCTGTCTTTTTTTTAACAATTATATTGAAGGCGAGCTAAGTCTTTGACAACAAAATCTTCTGCTTTATATATATATATATATATATATATATATATATATATATATATATATATATATATATATATATATATATATATATATATATATATATATGTATATCTATATATCCTATGTATCTCTATATATCTAAGCTTTTTAACAATAACATTATATGCCAATTATATATATATATATATATATATATATATATATATATATATATATATATATATATATATATATATATATATATATATATATATATATATATATATATATACATATATATACATACATCTCTGTCTCTATTGGACATGTTAAGTTGCTCAAATGAAAGCAATTTCAAGTTCAATTCTTTGCTTTATCGAGTCAAAGAAATCGACGAAGATTTTTGGAAGATATCAACAGAAATATTGCGTTCTGGCGCGAGGTCAATATACTGAGTCGTCCGGGCAATCAGAGAATTAAAATTGCCTTCAAAAAAAGTAAAAAACAAAAACAAAAACAAAATAAATAAATATTTATATGTATAAGTTTTACATTGAAAATATCAACTTGCTAATTGGCAATCAGTGAAGCGTAAGGCGTTATAAGTTTAGCCAAGTTACTTGTTCCAATGCAAAAAGATTAACCAATTATTATTACTAATCTAAATCTAGATTTGGCTTAAATGAGCGTGTTTTGGCTTCTTTTTTTTTTTTTTTTTTGGTGTGATTTATTGACTTTGTTTAAGCAACAAATAAAATTATTTAATCATTTAAATTTCAGCTAGCTTGGGTGTTAGCCATAATCTGGCCGGCTATAAATCTAGCTATTTTTTTTTTTTAGTTTTTTTTTTTTGTTTTTTTTTTAGTTTTTGCCTCGAGCTAGTTTGTTTTGGCTGCATTGAGTTTTTCAGGGTCCCTGAGCTCTAATTTAACATGTTTGTAGCTAAATGCATGATTTGTGTGTGATTCATTTGCAGCAATGATGGCAGCCACTTCAGGCAGTTAGCTGCAGCAATTGCCTTTGTTTTGATTGCAATTTCAATAACAACACGAAATGGGAGGAAACAACAACAGCAACAACAACGACAACCAAATTGAAATTGCACAAACGATTTCTTGCACTTTGCTGCGCTGCTGGCTGGCTGTCCTTTTGCCCAATATAACTTTGATTGGCCGGCCACGCATATCAATCTATGTACATCAATGTATGTACATACATATGTACATAAATATTTATTATCTGTTTATGGGGGCCTTGGGATTTGCACACTTATTAATGCTTAATGCTTACCTCACTGCGCCGCCTGTCAACTGTTTTGAAATGATTGTTTGCTTTGCAAACACACATACACACAACACACAACACAACACGCAACACACAACACACAACACACAACACACACACTTAACAAAATAGTAACAATATATATATTTTTTTTTTTGGATTATGCCGTGTTTTTCATTACTTACGCCAGGGACTTCAGTTGAGTTGAGTTGAGTTGAGGCGCGTGCTATATGCAATGTGAGAGAATTGTGTGTGTGTGCTTTTCTTTTTGTGCAGCAGCAGCAACTTCGTTTTGGGCAATTCGGCAGCTGTTTATCGATAGTATCGATATCTGTGGTGGTGATGGTGGTGGGTGAGTGTGTGACCAGAGTGTTGAAAATAATTGAGGTCTGTTATAAAATTATTCCCCACACAATCACAAAAACACACCAGCGCCCCCACAGCAGAAAAGCACGCAAAATGAGCGAACTCAAACAAATATTGTATACGGTTCAATAAATTCAACGAAATTTTAATAATGCAAAAGTGTTGCATTTGTATTATGCAAACGGTGTAAAGAATCACAATAAAGTGTCATTTACTCAGTGGGTTGTTGTTGCTCCATTTTTTTGTTTGTGTGCGTGCGTGCGTGTGCGTGTGTGTGCCTATGTGTGTGTGTGTGTATGTTTGTGCTTGACTGTTTGGTGTGCGTGTGTATGTGTGTGCGTGTCTGTGTATCGCACAAAACAACAAACACACACGAAAACTGCAACTGCAACTGCAACAGAACCGTAAGTTGTTATACGTTTTTGTGTGCCCAAAAAATTTGCCATTTGTTGCTGTGTATCTTTTTTTTAATGTTTCCCTGTTCATATTATCCGTTTACATATGTAGTTACATACACACATACATACATAGAACACCAACAATTGACATATGTATGTTTGTATATAGGTATCTATTTAGCTAAAGACCAAATTATTATGTATTCACATACATTAGCTTTGTTTTGCTCTCTTCTCCTGCCCATAGACAGCAAGAGCGAGAGAGAGAGACACACACACACGCACACATATAGGCACTGCAGTAAAAACAACAACAAAACATCGATGTTTGGCACTGCAACGCAGTTTGCTGCGTATGCAAAAAAAATAGAACCGAAACAAGAATTTTGTTTTGCCATCAGCATTTATTGTATTTTCACATCTCCTTATATACATATGTGTGTATATGTAGATAATGATTGCATGTGTAGCTGTGTGTGTGTGTGGGGAGAAGGAGGCTGCCGCTGCTGCTGCTGCTGCTACTAAACAAATTGCGTCTTTTAGCAACTCCAAAGTGCGATAAACATTAGCAAGTGCGAGCGAGAACTTCGGTTTGAAAGTTCATTCATCTGATCTCTCTTTCGCGACAATTTCGTTCGCTCCGCTGTTCTCTCTAGTCTCAGCTGTTCTTAGGCAGCCAAGGACCAGCTTTGCTGTTGTTGTGCTTTTGTGTATTGAACCATGCGAACCCATACACATGCACAGCAGAGCAGCTGTGTATTGCGCATGTGTGTGTCGACGCGTCGGTAATGCCACCACAGACACACAGCTGTTTCTGCGCTGTATTTTTGTTTACGCTTTCTCTCTATCTCGCTTTCTCTCTCTCTGTGCTTCAACACTCGCTTGCTCTCGCACTCGCACGCTTGCTGGCGTCGCAACGCAATAAATTCTGTGTTGTTATTTTCTTTTGCGGTCTGATAAGATTATTATTTTTGTTTCATCAGCTGTTGGATGTTTTCTGTTTTTTTTTTTTGTTTTTGCATTTCGCGATAATGCCTAATGTTGTCTCTTTTTACCCAAAAGCAGTGCGCATTTTTCTGCGTCTTTATTTATTTGTTTTTTTTTTTTTCGTACACTGTCTATAAACAGTTATTCATAATTCTATTTGTTCCGTTGCCACTGGCGGCGCTATTGACCTCAGCTAAAAAGACACCACGAAAAAGACACCACGAAATCACAACAACAACATCAGCTGCTTTGTGAGTGTTATGCGTCTGTGTGTGTGTGTAATGCGTGGGGCATTTGTTGTTGTGTTGTTGGGCTTTCCTCTTTGTGTATTTAACAAAAAGGGTGATATAGTAAGCGATACCCTCTGCTTGTGAAATATCTGAGAAAATAATGTATTGAAATAATGCTATATAAACAAAAAAAAGTTGAACAATACAAAAAGTAATCTCGTTGATTACATTGACAGATAGTTCGATCCGCCTGAACAAGTCTGTATACCTGTTAAAATTGCACTGATTGCAGGGTATACATAAAAACACGACGCAAAAGTTCTATTGACGTTAAGGCGCGCGCGAAAAAAAAAAGAAAAAATGAAATCGCAGCGGTTGAATTACAACAACAGCGATAAGAAATGAATACCATGATTGGGGGGCGAGTGTTTAAAATGGTTGTTGTTGCTTTTGCTGTTTTTGTTCTGTGCACATACATATACACATAACTGTAAATGCGTATTGTTAATTGAATAAGAACATGCTGAAATTCGTTTCTGAATCGGCTGCACAAAACTGGTGATCGCCAGAGTCACACTTGCAACATCGGTGGGGCAGAACAAGGTAATGCTAGACGGCGGTGCCAGCCCAGTCGCCGACAACAGATACAAATACATATATAAACAATACGGCGACTGACACCGATGTTCTTACCGTTACTCGGCATATTGTATACAATTACAATGCCGCGCATAATTATTGTGCCGGCTAAAGGCATTTGTATTTAGACAGCGGTTCAATATATATTTGTATACTTAAACTTGAGTATATTTAGAGATAGATTTCATTGTATACATATATTCTATAATCTTGGAAATTATGATATGATATATGATTTATATTTCAATGAAAATGAAACTTACCGATCCGTTTCTGACAACTCATTCCTAGCACTGCCTCATATTTCGTATTTCTAAACAAAAAAAAATAAATAAAAATATACATCTAATATTTATTTCAATAAGACAACAAAATTTGAAAAAAAAAGTTATATATATATATATATATATATATATATATAAAACTTGAATGATTTTCAATAAATAATTTAATTGAGTTCAAATTTAATTTAGTTGCTTTATGCAAATATGTGTAGTAAACGCTGTTTTTCCACATATGTACTTAATTTGATGACAGTGAGTGTGGCACGCATGCTCGCTCGATGGTGGCAATTCGTACGCGGCTGTAGCTGTGTCATGGCTCTCCGGTTTTATGTGCCCACACTTAGGCAGCGAACGGCAACAACAACAATAACAAGAATGGCAGGCAGAGCAATAACAAGAATATTGGGTTAACATTTCTAACGGTAATTGGTGCGCAGTGCATATAGACTTTTGCACTCACCTTGCGCATTCACATACGCACACACACACACACACACACACACACACACACATACATGCACATGCACACACGCATACATATAGCGCGACATGCGTTGCTATTATTGTGAACTAAGTAATTGCACAAAGTAGTTGACTGTGTTCTCAGATTTAGCTTGATTTAGCTTTTTTTATTGCATTTAATATGCGTATGCACACGTACATATGTGCGTGTGTGTGTATGTGTGCATGTGGTATATGTTATACATTATGCATATGTATTGTTGTTCTTATTTGTTCATTTTGCAATTGTGGCGCTGCTTGTTGCGTTACTTTGCGCTGCACTCGTCACTGCCACCTGTATGCCGCTTTTGTTGCCTTTTCTTTACTTCTTTGTTTGCTGCTGCTGCTGCTTGTGCTGCCGCTGCGGCTGCTGCTGCTGCCGCTGCCGCTGCTATCGTCGTCGCTGCTACCGACAGTCGCTAACAGCGGAGCGCAGCAGCGGCGCTGCCCGTCAGTCGTTCGTTACATTTCGCATAGCGCGCTTTGCTTTTTGATTGCAAAATAAAAGTGAAGTGGCAAAAGAGCAAAAAGCCAAAGACAACCAAAATATAGTATATACATATTTATAAAAATATATGCGTATATGTATATATAAAAAATTAATAGAAATCAAAACGTAAGCGAGTTACTGCTGCCAAAGAACTCTCAGCTTCCTTTTCTCATTCACACTGGTTCACCGTTTGGTTCACTGAACTCGCAAATTTTTCGGCTGCTTTTTGCGTTTTTTTTTTTGCGTGATTTTGTTTGTGTCTGTGTGTGTGTGTGTGTGTGTGAGTGCTGCGTGCGTAGTTGGTTGTGTTTGTTTGTGTGCCGTTTCGTTTGTTTTGGAAAATAACAAAAAATAAAATGCTTCGTTCAATTAAAGTTTTAGGCGCCAAACGTTGTCACCGTTTCGTTAATTTTCGCTTGCTAATTAATATTTTATTCAAATGCCCCCTCTCTCGCCCTTTCTCTCCCCCTCTTTCCTCCTCTCTCTCTCTCTCTCCCTCTCCCATTGCTTTACTTGTAGAGCAGGCAACGCTTTGTTGTCTGGCCCAATGCATTGCGCCAGCCAGAAGCCCCGGCCAAGTGCATTTCCCTGTTCCACCCCGCTCAACCCGGCTGGTCGCTGTTGCTTCTTTGTTCACGCCGCACTCTCTCTCTCTCTCTCTCTCACACACACACACACACACACACTTGCGTCGCCCGTTCGCTCCTGTTTCCTTTGTCTTAGTCGTCGACAGTCGCGTCAGCAGCCAATTTGCATTGGAGATTGAACAGAAACCCCAATGATGAAGACGGCTTTGTGTTGTTGTTGTTGTTGTTGTTGTTGTTGTCGAGGGCTTGGCAACAACACATAAAAAGCAACAAGGGTGCTAATTATGGAAAATAGAACGTTTACATGTGTACATACATACATACACATACATGTATGTATATACACAACTATGCACAACTGTAAACTTTGTACAAAACTTGACCCCTGAGCATTGTTTAACTAGTTCATTTCCACAGACATTTCTATGTGCAATGCTCCAAGCCAATTTTTAGAAAAAAAAGGATTTTTACAAAATATATAAATATGCATTACATACATATGTACAAATACATATTTAGTATATATATTCTTTTTTCTATATACATATTCTGGAATAAAATGAAGATGTCCAAGCATATTAAAATCTGAAATATAGTATATATTTGTTTTGCATACAAATTAGTTCATGTGTTACTTAAGAAGACATCGAATACTTGATAATGTATATACATATATACATATAGTAAATATCAGTTAGTATCACTAAAGTATTTGTGCCTACAGCTATGTTCATTATAATAGAAACACAGTTGTTTTTAATGCAAATGACACATTGTTTGCCACTACAAACTATCTATCAAAAATAAGCAAAATATATAAATTTTTATTTTTAATTTATTGACAATAATTAATAATATTTGCGTGAGTGCTAAAAATTATTTAGTATTAATGAGTTTAGATTTCAGAATTCTATAATTCCACTTTATACTTAAAGCAGCTATGAGATCTGTAAATCTGAGAGTGTAGAAAAAACTTATTTAAAGTTGGTTTTGCTATAACATTTTTTTATTTGTCTAAAAAATTGGTCAACATTATTTAGTTTTTTTATAGAATGATTAAAAAAAGGATTGATTAGATTGAATTCGTGTGGAAAGTTTATTTTAAATCTTTCTATGTCTATTTTTATTATATAATTAAAACTATCGTTTGTTTTTCTAAAATTTTAAAGTTTTTTTTTAAATATTTTTTTTTAAATATTTTTAAAAAATTTAATTGTTTTTATTAAAATTAAATTTACTTATTTATATATATATATATATATATATATATATATATATATATATATATATATATATATATATATATATATATATATATATATATATATATACAATATATATATATATATACAAGCGTAAAAACTACTTAAAATCAATAATTATATATAGTATATATTTATATAAATAAAAAAATACATTAAATACTAAAATATTTATTTTAACTTCATAAAACACTTTAAATAATTTAAAACAAAACCTGGTTTATTTCCAAAATGATTAATGAATGATTTTATATAGTTGGTATTAGCGCAGTTTTTGGCTAATCACATCGCATCGCATATATTGTGGCATTACTGTACATATCGATCACATTAAATGAATCAACTATTCAGTGACAAAAGCCAGCCCAGAGGGGTGAATGCGAATAGAGTTGTCGCTGCGGCTGACTGTGTCTGTGTGTGTGTGTGTGTGTGCGTGGGGGATGGGGGATGGGGGATAGGGGCCATGGCGAAGCCATGAATCATTTGGGTATCATTTGGTGAGAAACAGCTGTTAACTGTTAATGTGGAAGCAGACTCTGTTGCCTCTTGGGTTACCATACTGCCAGTCCCAGATGATAAATCATTTATTAGCCAAAAGATGCTAATAGCAAAATCGACTGCAGTTCATCATAATTATTGACTTGTAGCTATTTCTCACTCGCGAGAGAAAGAGAGAGAGAGAGAGGGAGAGAGAGCTCTGCAGTCGACACGTTCCCCCTACTACTTAGGACCATGTACATGTGTGTGTGTGGCTATTAGGCCACATTTGTAGTTTGGCTGAAATATGGCGCTGGCCAGAGACTTGCAAATGGAAATCAATAATGGAAATGCACCGGCCTTATTGTGCTTTTTCCCTCTCATTATCTCACTCTCCCTCTCTCTATCATTCTCTCTCTCTCTCTCTCTCGCGCTCTCATTTTAGACTCTGCTAGTTTTCTGTTGTTGCTACAAATTGCTCACATATCATATATATGACTCTTCTATATACAAACAAGGAAAAGAATATATTTTGTGTGGTATGCTCGACTAGCAAATACGCTCTAAGCTAGCATTTGCCAGCTGTAAAATATTTATGTGTTGAAAGTGAACAAATATAACGAAAAATTCTTAAAATTCAGATCATATATGTATACGTCTCAATTTTTTGTTGATCAACTAGTGCTCAGTTTCACTACTATTTTCGTGAACAACAAACTACTATTTTTATGAACAACAAACTACTATTTTCATGAACAACAAACTACTATTTTCATGAAATGTTTCCTTATAACAATACATGAATATAGCCTATTTGTTAACTATATACAGGGTATAAAAAAACGAAACTATACATTAATATTCATTCGCCTTTGTCTTTGCTTTTTTTGTCTTTGGCAGAATATCTGATACACCAATATATACATATATATATATTTGTCTGTACGTGCACACATACATATGCGTAAACATACAGACGCTAAGGAGGAGCGCACGTGGAAGACGAACATTTGCAGTCACAGTATAAGTCACAGTCACAGCGATCAGATAGCGGACACTGGAAGGAAAGCCAACTCGATTGTATTGCTGCTGGTTCTATGTGTGACCGAAGACAGTGACAAACGCTGGACATAATCGTTCAATGACAGCAGCCACAATTGCTGCCACCGCCACCGCCACTGCCTCTGCCTCTGACTCTGTCTCTGACTCTGACTCTGCTTCTGTTTCTGCCTTTGCGTCTGGCTCTGTCTTTGTCTCTGTCTCTGCCGCGGCGCCGTCCGCTGCAAGCAACGTGAGCAGTTAACGCCCAACAGCAACAGTAACAGCAGCAGGAAAAGACTTGGCTTAATCCGGTCCCAGCAGGTGAGCTGAACATGAAATAATTGAGAGCAAAACACACACAGACGAAAAAATTCCTGGGGATTATCTGAAAGTTAAGCTTTATCTGAAAGCCAAGCTGGCTCTGCTCTGCACAAGTCTGCAATGCTCTGGGTCAGAGTTTAATGAAAGTTAAGCTTTAAGCTTTAAACTCTGTAAAGAACAAGTCTGAAATGGCCTGGGTCAAAGACCAATTGACTAGCTAAGTCTTAACTAGACTGTTAAAGGATGAAGCTTTTTCAATCCTCATCCGTTACAGTTTTCCCTTAACTAGATTTTTAGTATGCAAGCTAAACTAATGTTATTTGCATATATTTTTCAGCGGGCCTATATACAGCCAAGAGCTCAACACTGTGACGGAGAACAGTTCAGTCATCGATCAGGACTAGTTTCGACGTTCAACCAGCTAAAAGCCAAACCACACGCCCAACACGTTCAACTAACAGCAGACGTAGCAGCAACAGCAACAGCAACAGCAACAGCAACAGCAACAGCAACTGTAATCGAAAAGAGCAACAATGGTGAAAACATTTCAGGCCTACTTACCGTCCACAAATCGGACCTATTCATGTGTTCATTGCCGTGCACATCTGGCATCACACGACGAGCTCATCTCAAAGTCGTTTCAGGGTAGCCAGGGACCGGCATATCTGTTCAATTCGGTGGTGAATGTCGCCTGCGGGCAGACGGAGGAGCGTGTCCTGCTCACGGGACTGCATGCGGTCGCCGATATCTACTGTGAGTGCTGCAAGACGCCGCTCGGCTGGAAATATGAGCATGCGTACGAGTCCAGCCAGAAGTACAAGGAGGGCAAATTCATTATTGAATTGGCGCACATGATCAAGGAGAATGGCTGGGATTGAACGGAGCGAAGCGGACGCGCGTAAAGCATTTGGTGGGCTGGTAGTCCGGGCGGCTTGGGTAACGTTTATAATGCGGCAATAGCAACGACAGCAACGATAAGTTGTTGGCAGATGGCAGATGGCAGAAAATGGCTTGGAGCCAAAGTTGGAGCAAGCGTGTGCAACTGCGAGAGCGATCGAGAAGTGGGAGTGCGAGAGAGAGAGAGAGAGCGAGAGAGGAGTGGATAGCGAGCGCCGGCGATCAGTCGAGCGAGTTGATGAGTGTTAGGGTACCATAATATATATATACTATTATATAGTACATAACTCGTCGTATCTTATAGAACAAAACAAACAGACATACACTCTCACACACACACACACACCCATCCACACACACAGACACACACACACACACACACACACACACACACACACACACACACACACACATCCACATTGACACAAACAAAGTTCCAGTTTAGGAGCTTCGAAGAGATCTCTGCGCTGGACGCAACAGTAGCAGCAAATTAAGCTGGCGCCATCTGTCGGCCAGGGCGTCCAACTATCATTCGTATTATGTTTTGTTGCCACTTTTGTCGCTTCTCAATTCGATTTTTCAATATTCAATAAGTACAAACTGTTTCGAAAACAAATTTGTTTTATTTTTTTCTTTTTTCTTTTGTTTTTAATATTTGTCTTTCTTCATTTGTTTTACAGTTTAAGTTTTGTGCACAATTTTTTGTTGCTAACCAATACAAAAAAATGAACACAAAAAACTTGCACTGCCAATAAACGCAAAAATATATGAAGAAAAACGCTTTAGCAACATTTGCAACAAAACGACTTCACTCAATAGGAAAGAGTAACAAATTCAATGCATGCCACAAGGCATACAACATTCAAATCCATCCACACACACACACACACACACACACACACACACAAACACACATACACTCACACATATATACTTACACCTTTTCAATGTAGTAGTTATTTAAAAGAAATATTTAAAACAAAACAAATTATTTAGCTTGCGAATCTGCATAAACTATTTATATGAAAAAAGCAAAAAAAAAAGCGCAAAGAAATGCAAAAAGAATGAAAAAAAGGGAAGCGAAAAAATTAAAAAAAAAATAACAGCAAATTGTGAATGCCAATAAAGAGAAAATTTAAAATATATATACATATATATATATGTATGTATATGCGTATGCAAAGAAAAGCAGCCAGATGGCGCCACATTAGTGTATTATGTTTTTATCTGTGGTTGCGTCGAAAAGCAGCCAGATGGCGCCACATATAAATGTATTATGTGTATTAAGTGTGATGTTTCGCAACATTTTTGTAATAATTAGCAAAAACAACAACAAAAAAAGAACAAACAAAAAAATATTATATATTCTGCGTTTGTGCGGAAAGTCTTAAAATGAAAAAAAAAGCTGAATATGCACAACAAATTTATGAAATATGTGAAAGAAATAATATAAAATACATTATATACATATATATATATATATATATATATATATATATATATATATATATATATATATATATATATATATATATATATATATATATATATATATATATATAAATATATAAACACACACATACTGAAAACAAAAATCAAAGAACAGCGTAAGCATCAGCAGCAGTGAAATTCTTAAATTAAATAAATTAATATTATGCAAAATAACTGCCAAGAACTATTCGAGTTAATGATGTTCTCTAAGTAGTCATAACTAAATAAATATATATAAATATATATATATATATATATATATATATATATATATATATATATATATATATATATATATATATATATATATATATATATATATACTATATATGTTTATGAGAATATATATATATTTTGTGGTAGTCATTAAAAAAAGAGATAATAATAAAGAAAACGATAAGAAAAATCATACAATAAATTGAAATCTCTTAAAAAAAAATTTAAAAAAAAAACCAAGTCTCAAAATTGAAATTGAACAATGCTTGGGTATTTTCAAATTGAATTTTCATTCGGGTAAAGAAAAGCAAATGAATATGAAATAGAAACCTATATTTTATTATATTTATTTAGCTATTGTAAGATTTGTGTCCGCAAAAAATCTCAAAAAAATTATTTAGAATTATAATTTTCGTATACAAAAATGTTAACAATAGATAAAGAAGAAGAGAGATTAAAAAGAATTTACTTCGAGTCCTCAAAAAATGATATGGAATTATAAATTATTTTAATACGGAAATGTCAAAAAGAGTTGAAGAAGAAGAAGAGAGTTGTTAAAAGAGTTAGAGTTAACTTCAAGTGCTCAGAAAACTTTTTTATTTTTTACTCTAAAATGTTAACTGTTGCGAGTCCTTAAAGTATTATTATTCCCTCTACTATATAAATATGCGAGTCTATTTTTGAACTGTTTTTCTCTATGAGTTTCTCTCCTCTCAAATCGTTTAAATAATTTATATGCTTATAGCTTAAAATTCTTAATTTAATATTTTCTTTAAGTTTTTTTTTTTTTTTTTTTTGTTTATCTCTTGACTAAAATTTCCCATTTAGCAAATATTTACTCAACTCAACTCACACAAAGTAGAAACTTTGACCCATCTACCAATTTTGGCATCATTTATTTATTTAAAAAAAGAAAACTGGAAAAAAAAAGAAAACAAAAAGAAAAACAAAAACAAAAACGGAAATGCATTATCAAATTGAACTTATGTATTAAGCAAGATTGTTTAATTTATGAGCACCAACAATAGCCAGCATTAGATGATAATAATCCAGTTCTTGATTCTGTTTCCATGACTAAAATGATGAATTTGCATGTATTTTCATGCGAACGTGATATAGCTAATTGATGTATTGATGTAAACATATATTAGAGATTATATTTAGCGAACGGTACGACTGTATGTATGACGCTACATACATACACACACGCATACACACACGCATACACACACATACACATACATACATGGAAACATACAAACTAACATGAACATGAAACCACCTTGAAACGTGCACGATATCCTGTGTAGGATTATGTTCATTCATAGCATACTATATAGTACGGTGGACAACCAATATAACAAACGAACGAACGAACGAAAGAACGCACGCACGCACGCACGCACGTCGCATCATCATTCATACAAGGAAATCAATGTTTGAAAGTTGTGTTAACTGCATGACAGACGCTTAGTTTGCAAACAGATATACAGATATATATATATATATATATATATATATATATATATATATATATATATATATATATATATATATATAAAATTTAAAAATATATATAAAATTGATGTATTCGAAATGCAAGATGGAAATAAAGCGCATTTTTAGCTTGTCTCATGATATATTTTACTATGTTACCAGAGCTTGGGCAGCTTTCTGAAGGGTTAGCATTAGCTCAGAGAAATGGTTGCAATACTCAGCTTTACAGTTTTGTAGCTTTACCGATTTGCAAGGTATGAATTTAGTAAGATAATTATATCTAATTTGATTTAGTTCAAACTTTGAAGCTCTTTATGATGTGACTAAATGCTGTGGGTATGTCTTTTGTATCACTGTAATTCTGACAAAATGTGTGCGGCTGTATCAAGAACCTCTTGTTTCTACTATCAGCAGAGCTTGCCTTCAGCAGCTGAGAATTCTATGACGGCAGCTTTGCATAGACAGCAATAGCGAGTGAAGCCAGACTCCACTCCAACTGCTTACAACTGGAAAGTGAGTGAGGGAGAGAGAGAGAGAGAGAGAGAGAGAGAGAGAGTGTGTGAGAGAGAGAGAGAGAGCTGTTGGGCAGTGAAGCTATATAACATAGATGTATAAACCCAAAAAGTGGACGCTGCGCCCTCACTTTCTCTCTTTCTCGCTTCATATGCAGCTGTGGTCATAAAAATAGTAGTGCAATAAACTAAATACTTAGAAAACAAATTGAAACGAGTATTAAGATCAAGATTATACATCTATTCAAATTGTTTTCAAAATATTATGTTTATCACAAAGTTTTGCTGTTTAGCATTTCAGGCGCACTACTATTTTTATGAACACAGCTGTATATAGAGCCAGTTACAGAGAGCAGATGCTTATATATATATATATATATATATATATATATATATATATATATATATATATATATATATATATATATATATATATAAATATATATATATATAGATCGCTTATATTAAGAAGTTATTTCGATATATAAACTCAGGTTTGATGCTGCCTCTAGGCAATAAGTAAGCTACAGGATTTGGTCACAGATCGAGGATGATCTAACTGAAGGTTGCTTAAGAAATAAAATGAATGTTTTGAATGTTCATCATGAATGCAGCATGAAATTTAATATACATGCAATTACAATTGTCAGTTATTTAAGGCAAGGGAGCTCAACATGCCTGTGTGCGAGTGTGTGTGTGTATACGTGTGCCTGCATATGTGTGAGTTACAGGTAATGTTACTGTGCTGCAGCATTTCATTCAGGGTGTGTGTGTGAGAGTGTGTGATTTTTTGTTTGTTTTGTTTTTGCCTTACAATTACTTCCACTTGTTCTGGCTGTAATCCCATTTGGAGGAGAGTCCTGTTACCGGATTCATTTGCAACTGTATGATGCGACGCAGCTGCGCCTGACGATGCTCATCATCATAGGTAATTGGCAGCTCATCGTAGATCGCGACATTCGATACTAAGGTGATGAGCACTGCTATGGCGATAGCCCAAAGGGCAATGCCAACGGCCAGCTTCCATTCGGGCACGAAATATTGAAACTCCGCATAGGTCTGACAGAAGCTGTGGCGATACAGCGACTTCTTCTCGTCCAGCGATAGCTTCTTCCAATCGCCCAGCTCCTTTTCGCGCATGGCACAGATTTCCGGTGTTGCCTCGCGATAGCGTATGGCCGGAAATGGAAAGTCCGAGCAATCGACGTAATTGGGACTGCCATTGATGCCATAGCCGACGACTTCGCGCGTGCCGCCCATCATCTTGGTGCCATCGTGATGGGTGAAACGGCGCAGCACCTGCAGATCGGCAGTTGCACTATGAACGGCGCCAGCTGATTTGCCCACAGCGGCAATGGCAGCGGCAGTGACGGCTGCGCCCGGCAAACGGAAGCCAGCGCAACGCAACGAATTCATCATGGAAGCGCTGCAAGTGAAACTAAAACTTGCGGCACACAGTTTGGCTAGAGATTGGCGCACTCACCTCAACGTTTGCGTTTACAAATCGAACTTTGCTTGGCAATTTGTTTGTGCTGAGTTCGCTTTTTTTTCAGAATTTTTTTTTACTTATCTATTTTGTTTTTTTTTTCTTTTTCTGAGAAATGATGCCTGCCTGAGCTTCAGCTTGAGGCAAATAAGTCTTACTGACTGTCGGAAATCTGGCTCCTACACGCCTTTACTGGCAATTGACAGCTAGCCAGGGTTGTCGACTTTCAAGCAGCAGGCTGGGGCTTCACTTCTATTTAATCAAAGTCGGCTAGGGGTCGCCAAGTGTGTCGACAGCCAAGATGGAAAACAAAAAGAAAATCCATGTACACACACGCACACACTCAGACACACACACACACACACACACACATGTGCATATGTAGAATTTTACAGTTTTGCATTGGGATTGGCTTTTAAGCCAAGTCAAGTGGCAGCGGGGCAATGAAATGAAATAAAATGAAAAGAATAGGCAGCTAATCCTTTTGACAGCCAGACCCAAGTGGCTGGAAAATGAAACTATAAAGAATGGGTCCGAAGCCAGCGTCCAACAAGACGTGCAAAAAAAAACCAAAAAAAAAAAAAAAAAAAAGAAACGAATTGAAAAAAATTACATGTGAGGGACAGTCGGAGACACGTGAAGGACCACCGCAGCATCAGCTCGCTCTGCCTCTCTCTCTCCCATTCACTCTCCCTCACTTTGCTCCGCAGCAGTTGTCAATGCTCCCTCCAATCCTGACGTAGGTCAATTTAATTTGAGCAGATTGTAGAGCTGAAATGACTGTATCTAACGTATGCCCACACAGCTCAGCCCAGCCCCCAAGCCCCCAAGCGCCCAAGCGCCCAAGCGCCCAACCCCCGCCCCCGCCCCCAACTCAGCAGCAAAAAATTCAACCAATCTGCCATTCATTTTGTCTCCTCCTGGCTCTGTCCCTTTTTTTTTTTTTTTTTTTATTTTTTTGATATCCTTACCGAATGCTTTCGTATTCAATGCAACAGCGAAATCATCTTGAAATGTTTCCTCCTCACTATTTTTTTCTTTTCTGTTGTCATATAAAAGTATCTGGCAAGATAAGAGATCTAAACACAGAATAATTCGACTTCAGCTATAATACTATAGACACTTTGTATTGCATTCAATTACTACAGCTACATACAGAGAAAGTATTGCTGCTTGGCTATAAAATATTTTCTAAAATTCTGGAGAGATATAAACGGTTCGCGAGTCGCAGCAGCGCTGGCTAGGATAGGAGATTTCATCAATAATATTTTAGCAACAATAAAAATTACTTAAAATTTATAAGTTTTATTTAAATTTAGCACTCAAACAAGTGTTCTATGGCTAACCTTATATGATATACCAAAAACAAGTCAAGAACACAAAGAAAACTTTTCGAAAAACATTTTTGGCTTGGAAAAATATTTAAGAAAATAAAAAAAAAATAAAAAAGAATTTCGTATTAAAATATTTTTAATATAAGAAAACTTATTTACTTTCAGCAAACTATTTATGAAAATTAAAAAAAAAATATATTTTTTATTAAAAAAATATTTAAAGACTTGAAATTTTTTGAAAAAAAATTTTGTTTTGCTTTTGAACTAACTCTTAAAAAAACAAAGCTGAAAATCTGTAAATATAGTTTTCTTTTTTTTAAAGTTTAAAAACATTTTTAAAAAGTTAAATACCGTTAAGAAGAAACTTTGCAGCGATTTACTGAACATTAAACGGGAAAATTTGCGGGAAATTGTTGCGCATGAATGATGAATGTTTCGTCTGTTGTTGTTGTTGTTGCTGCTGTTGTTGCTGTTGTTGCTGTTGCTGTTGCTGTTGCTGTTGCTGCTGCTGTTGCTGTTGTCAGCTCGTCTGCGCTTTGTTTGATGTCGTGTTTGGTTTTGTAAGCATTTAATTAATACTGAAAGCGACAAATAAAGCGCTTAAATGGCCTGCTCAGCGCATTTTGCTCCACGGCCAATGGCCAAATCCCATTAACACATGAAGAGAGAAAGGCACAGCAGGCCAATCATATTTTTCAGTCAAGTCCAGCTCGTGGCGGGC
The DNA here is from genome assembly GCA_035045945.1 of Drosophila anceps. Classification (NCBI taxonomy): domain Eukaryota; kingdom Metazoa; phylum Arthropoda; class Insecta; order Diptera; family Drosophilidae; genus Drosophila; species Drosophila anceps. The sequence goes on along the minus strand of JAWNON010000004.1, from coordinate 4,783,755 downwards.
GGCGAAACCGATGGCTGCGGAGCCGTAGTGCAGTCAAGGCCTGGCTGTCATCACTTCAACGTCTAATGGGAGTCAACGCACACACACACACAGAGAGAGAGAGAGAGAGAGAGAGAGAGAGGGAGAGTCGAGCACAGTTTAGTGCAGTTAGTTGACAGTCGACTGGCAGTGAGCCGTGCCCAGTTAGAAGTCGTTGCTGTCACATGCAATGCGCCATCATTCACATGTTCAACGACGAGAGCTATATCACCACACACACACACACACACACACGCACACCCGCTTCGCCCCACTTTACACTCAATCACTTACTTCCCTTGTGCATATTGGTCCTGTGCAGTTGGTAGCTTTTAAGAGCTTTGTGCTTGCTGCATAGCGAATGGGTACATTGGCTCAATCAAGGCGGTCGTTTCTTATTGGTAATGTATAATATATATAGAATTTGTTTATATACATACTTTGATTTTTGTTAGCTCAAAATGTTTAATGAAAATATTTTTAAATAAAAATCTTTTTTTTCATGAATTTAGTTTTAACTAATGAAAGCTGCCACTCGAGCTTCCATTGCCTTCTTCTTTACTTTAACTTTAGCTAATAAAATTCTGTACGTTTTAAATAAATTTTATATTATTTTCCAATTAAAAATCTTTTCAATACTTCAGTCAGCCTAACCGACTTGGCATTCATTGCAGGAAATTCTGCAATATTCTTGTGATTTTAATATAAGTTTCCTGCCATTTCTCACCCTCCAGACAATACGGAGTTTGCCTAATGCATCTGGAAGTCGCATATGTGCGCTACACTGTGTGATATATTGACCAATTTGGTTGGCATTATGCGAAGGTATTTTGTAAGCGATTCAGGATCAGACACAACTTCGTATCCAAAGCGGAAAACATTATGCAACTGCTGCGATGCCGACTAAAACTTACTTTAAATCTGTGTGCAGGAAAAAAGCTTCCAAGTGCCATAAAGTGACAAATCCATCAACGGCTCGAAAATGAAATGATGCGAAGCGTGAGCAATTCGTCTCGCATGAGCTCAGCACGAACTGATGCGAGGGTCGCTTTCTGATAGGGTGAGAAGTAAAAGTTAAAATAAATAAATAAATATATATATATATATATATATATAACAATTCGATAAGTTCTTGATAGATGAAATTTATGTTCGAGCTTGCAGAGCTGTTAGTTATAGAAAATCTGAATCATATATACATATGTATGGCAATCCCAATCGCACACGTTAGTAACTACTTTGTGCAACTATCCGAAAGTTATACTGCTTGGGTAATGCTTCTTTCCCACAATATCCGTGACCACCCTCGCATACGTTAAAGTGTGTCAATTGAATTGCGAGTGCGAGTGCGACGCTGACTCTGACTCTGACTCTGACTCTGACTCTGACTCTGGGGTCGTATTCCTCGTCTGCGGTCTCTCAACATTGGGCCTGCGGTCTGCCGATGTGATGTGAGTAAAGCATTTTCCACATTACAGTTCACCATGTGGACGGACGCGCTTGTCGTAAAAACTCTCACTAGGTGCTAAAAAAAAACAAAAGCGGGAATACCACAACTGTGGCAAGGGACGCCAAATCTCGGCATGTACATGCGCGGCATGATAATAATAAAAAAATAAGAGATATAATAGTAAAAGTACAAGTGTTGACAATAACAATAATAGTAATAGTAATGAAAATAATACCAAGTTAACCAGTAAGCGGGAGTATACGACTAGCAGATACCTTGAGCCTGGCTAAAACGTCGCACGCTGCTGCTTACTTGTTAACTTGGTACTATTATTATTATTACTGTCAACACTTATACTTATATATATGTATTACAAATCGATATTCTCCTATACTTTTATATAAATCTATATTTATAAACTGACGCCAAATGCCAGAACTGATTGCTGGTTATTTCCGCTTGCGCGACACAACAATTCTTATCATAAACACAATGTGAAATACCTCAAAATCTGCTCATCAACATTCACGAGGGCTGTACAAAAAGTAAAGCGAATTTATGCTTTCGAGTTCAAATTTGTATCTTCAAGCTGGCACTCATATGCGTCTCCCTATGCCTATGTCTATGCCAATAGGTTAACTCAAAAAATACTATACGAATAAGATATAAAAAGTAATAATCATGAATACATAAATAATAAAAAACAACTATCACAGAAATTGGTCATACTTTTCAAACAGATCTCGTACAGCTAAACATTCAGCTCGAATACAATTTCTAAGTTTGTTCTTTATCATTCATATGTATTTTGTCACTTCACTATTATTGTTTGCTGCTTATGAGTCGCTGCCTTAAAACTCTCAATGCAATGCAATGCAATTCAATTCAATTCAATTCAATTATCTGTGTCGATGCGACGACAATCAATACTTTAATTAACTTTTATTTTTTGCAATATTTAATGCAGCTGAATATGTGTCATTCGTGAAGATAAATGGGCAGCTGCATTAAGATATTTATGAACATGAACTGCTCGTATATTAAAGATTTAATTAAGCTAGCAATGAAATATAAATCAATTATGCACAAATGAGCTGTAAACTTGAAGCCTTGCAAAAAACCAAAAAAAAAAAAAAAAAAAAAAATAAAACAAAAAAAAAATCAGCTGAAAGTTCTTGAAACTTTTTTGGATTAGCTCTTTTTGTATAAATTTCGCTTTTAATAGTCGCAATTTTTAAGTAGGAAAATGGTTAAATAAATAAAAAAAATTAAGTAAAATAATTTTTTTTTAAGCTCGAATATTTTTAAATGCTAAAAGTGCAATTCGTACTCTTTTTTTCCAGCAATTTAAGTTTGTTTTTTTTTTTTTTATTTTAGTTTTTTGCCATTTATTTTTATGGTTCGATGTTGGCTTTTATTGTGCAATATTTTGTAAATTTAAATTGAGCGTAAACTTCGTTGGCTAACGGCATATTATTTGCCAATTCACACACACACACACACAGACACACACACACACACACACCTGCACACGCACGCACACATGTATACTATAGCAAACACATAAATTTTTCATAGTTATTTTCCACGCGCTGTCAGCGCGTAGTCCAGAGTGCAGTTGTGTGGAGATTTGAGCTATGTTCGGCCATAAGCCGTTTATGCTCTTGATTTATTACGGAGCAACAAATCAACAAGCCAAATGATTCACAAACTCTGCCCGGAATGCCCAAAAAAGCCCCAACAGCAGCCAAACACACACACACACACACACACACATATGCATGTCTGTACAGCTGTGTTCATAGAAATAGTAGTGCAACTGAAATGCTGAACAGCAAAATATTTTGATAAGTATGCATAATTTTCTGAAAACAATTTGAATATATATTCATCTTATTCCTAATACTCGTTTCAGATTGTTTTCAAAATATTTTGTTTATTTTTTATTAAATTTATTTATTTTTACTGTTCAAGACTTCAGTTGCACTACTATTTTCATGAACGCAGCTGTACATACAGCTTTATATACACATATATATATATATATATATATACATACATCCTTGTATATACTTTAAAAAAGTGTTCATACACCCATATATATATATATATATATATATATATATATATATGTATATACATGTATATAAATTTATATTGAATGTGCATTTTTAATGCTCGACGTAAAAAAGCTGGGGCTTGGTTGGGTTACGTAACGGTGGGGATGGGGTCTGCACAATTGATACTGCATTTAAATTGGCTGTCCGCTGTAGGTAGATAGCCCCCA
>JAWNON010000004.1:4702500-4775000 GCA_035045945.1 Drosophila anceps | reverse complement strand
CATACGTTTGTCTGTGTTTTGTTCTGTGCATCATTTTACCCTGCTGACCCATATTCAAGATCGTTTGCAATTCTAGTTTTTTTTGTTTTTTGTATATATTTTAATAATATTTATGCTGCGCACAATAAGTTTTGAGAGTGGCAATCTCGCATTTCGTCTGCTAGAGTTTTTTTTTGTTCATGTTTGCTTTTGTCATGTGTCAAGTGCCGCTGACCACCAGTGCCTTTGGAGCCGAGCCTGGGCCACTAACTGTCTCGTCGCAATTACAAGAACTTTATCAAAAGCAAATTAAAATGGGTGACATTGGCGTTGGCAATGGCGCCAGTGGCATCTTGTGGCCTCGAGGGGGACTACGGGGGGACAACAGCAATGCGAGAAGCAAAGAAGAAGAGCAGCAAGCAAACAACCTAATTAACTTGTCAAAAAATTTGGTTGCGTACCGGAAAAACCGGCAGAGGCAAACAAAAAAGCTAAAGGGAACGAAGGGGGCATGGGCATGGGCATGGGCATGGCACGGCACGGCGCAGCGTAGCTCCTTTTGCTTTTGCAGCATGCCCCAGCTTAAGTTCTATTAAAATTTCAATTACAAATTTTTTCCATTTGCCCACTGCTTTGGCTGTTGTTATACTAGCTTTGTTTCGGCCCAATACTTATGTGCTTTAATTGTTGTTTTTATAATTATTATAATTATGATTGTTAGATACAGCACACCCGCGGGCCGTTTGCTAATGGAGGACCTCAGGGGGCGCCATGCCAAAAACTTGATTGCCAGCTCCTACTCATGCTGTTGCATGCAGCCATTTGCAAACGTACGGAATTTAACTAGTAAAGCGAACCATTTTGCGTTCAAGATTTGTATTTTCGTTTACAAATTTAAGACACTTTTTCCCTCGCTCTTTCCGCTGCTGAATTTGATCCGAATTTGGATATTCAGGCTATGATGCTTATGTGAAAAAGTATTTAATGGGCAGAAGAAGGTGTGGCAGATCCTATAAAGTTTAGATATTATTGATACATATAGAGCTATGTCTGGCTGCAGAGACTTGACTGTATAAAAGAAGCGTAAGCTGATGGGAATAGCAGCCTTGCGCCAGGTGCAGGGTATATCCTAGTCGTTCACTGCCGTCCAGAGCACTTTTACTTGTTTATATTTAGAATAATTTAAGCTGTTCACGACAATTTGAAATAAATGAACATTTTCAAAAGGAATTTCTTCTAGTTCTCTGTATTTTATATATCCTGAACCCATTGAAATGGGAAATGGTTTTGTTGATAAATGTGGTAGGCAACATTAGGTATATAAGTTAACACTTCGTCGTGGCATTCGTGAGGAGCAACAACGCAAAGAGCAACGAGTGCTCGCAATGCAGCAGCAGCAGAGCCAGCCGCTTGCCGAGCAGCAGAAAGCGGAGCAAAAGCAACCGAAAACACCCACACAGTCTCATTTTTCCAGATCGCTGCTCAGCAGTTGTCGATCGATATCCGGCACGTGCAGTGCCCAGCCAAAGCAGACGTGTTAAATAAAATAAAATTAAAATTAAATAAAATTCAATACTTGATAAAAGTTATAGCAAACTAACGCACAAGGAGGTCTGATTTGAACAATAAAGCTGAACTGACGTATCAAGTGGAATTGTGTTATTTCGTAGCTCCGCACAAATAACTAACCAACAACTTCTAACTTATATATTCTTAATTGGGATGGCGAGCTGCGTCGATCTAGTCATGTCCGTCTGTCTGTCAGAGGTGGCTTGACAGTATAAAAGAAACGTTAACTAATTTGAATAACCGCTTCGCGCAGCGTTCAGGGTATCAGCCAGTCAGTCACTGCCAATTGGCGCGCTCTGACTTGTTTATGTATTGGAAGATTTTTTTGGGCTTGTTAGAAGAGTATTAAAAACCATTTTTTTAAAACAAATTTTTTCTAATTCTCGTAATACTCTGTGGCTTAAAAATATATGCAAGTTTTATATAAATTTTTAATATTTCTATCTGTGGCTTAAATTTGAATTCAAAGTCAATTTGCTTGAGTTTCGCTCAAGAAATAAATAAGTCAATTTAATATGCTTCACGAGCCGAAAACCGAAATTAAAATTCCATCAGCTTAAGTTCAATAAAGTGTGACAATTGTTTTTATTTATTTTTATTTTTAATTTTACTATTTTTGTTTTCTTGCTCAATGAATGCATATACTCGTGTGTATATATACGTATTGTGTTTTTGTAGAGCTAGAAAACTTGTTTAATTGATGTTTAAGCCGTGTTCGTTTCAATTTCAATTTCAATTTCGAAATCTAAATTAATTATAATTTGCGGAGTGGACTTAAAAGTTGACTACGGGAATCGGTGGCGTATACGTGATGCACAAATGAATGTGCATGCGAATTGCGTCTGGCCGTGTGGTTGACAGAGGGCGACTTCTCCCTAACTCCAACTGTCAGCCGTGTATTCCACATGTGCGTCAGTTAAACACAGACATGCATACATGCATACATACATATGTATTTGTATGCACACAGGTAAGCAACTGCACTTGGCACCTGGCGCAAGGCGCAAGGCACAAGGCAAGGGGCAAGTGGCAAGTGGCAGGTGGCAAGGATGCCGCTGATGGTTGCTGAGTGTGCGCCGCCAGCGATTTTTCTTGAGCAGCAACGGAAAATGTTGGTAAAGACGTGTGTCGTGTGCTGACTGTGACGGTAATGCAACGTGCCACATTTTGTGTGCACCGCCCATACCGAAGCCGTTGAGCAGGCGATGGCATGGCATTGCCGGTGTCTGCACGGCACAAGTTTGCCTCTGTGTGTGTGTGTGTGTGTGTGTGTGTGTGACGCAATCGGAGTGTCTGAGTGTCTGATGGTCTCGCTGTCTGTGTGCCTACACGTATGTGTGTGCCGTGTCGTTGTCGTTGTCGTTGTCGTTGTCGTCTGGCAATGTCTCCATTTGGCGTTTGCCCCCACTACGTGCCTATTTAAATTTGCAGCGCTGATGCTGCACTTGATGCTGCACTATATGACGAGTTGGCTATATTGGCTATGCAATTGCGTTTGGATTAGAGACATGAATGCGAATTGGATTTCAATTGAGTGTGCCCACAACAATTGCCTCTGCCAGCTTCAACTATATGCTAAAGATATTTCCTATCATAATATATATTCAAATTGTTTATATATATATATATATATATATATATATATATATATATATATATATATATATATATATATATATATATATATATATATATATATATATATATATATATATATATATCAACAATTTGAATATATATATATATATATATATATAATCATTTCTGTCGCACTACTATTTTTATGAACACAGCCGTATAGACATATGTTATAAGCACTACTATTTTTTGAACATATAGCATAAGCATAAAGAATTCCCTCACATTGAGCAGAGTATAGAGCAGTTGATTTATGTTTTGTTTTTTTTTTTTTTAGATTTTCCTTTAGTGCCACATGGTTTTGCTGGCATTCTTTTTAAGTTGGTTGTAAATTGAATTGAAATTATTTGGCAAATGGCAGCGTTGCATGCAAAAACGTTGCAGCACTTTATGCAAATCCAGTGACAGATTTTCACGCCCTTCTGGCAGTGAATGCCAGCGCCAAGCGCCAAGCGGCGAGCGGCAGAGAGCTGAGCAGAAGAAACTGTAATTGAAAAGTGGTGCAGCAGTAAAGGCAGCTTCCATCATCCCGAAGATATTGTTACGCGCATTTGAAGCTGAGTGGAGTACATCAATTTGCTGCGCCCGGGCATTAGGCAGCACTTTGTCTACCGTTTGTGCGTCATTTGCAGCGCAGCGCAGCGCGGTGCAGCAAACGATGCCATTGGCACCGGCACCAGCACCGGCACCAGCACCGGCATCGGCATCAGCATCACTTATAAGCGTTTAAGTGAATGCGAATGCGAAAACGCACACAACCACTCAAACATCATGCAAATGACATTGGCATTGCCAATAGAATTGCCAGCTGGCGAGCCCACAACCTGCGGACCGAAAAGCCCAACCCCAACCCCAACCCGAACCCCAACTCCAACCAGAACCAGAATCTGAATCTGAATAAGAATCTGAATCGGAATCAGACCAGGCTGCCAGCTTGCAAATTCTCATGGCCATTTATTTGCCATTGATGTGCACATTATGGAGCTTTATACACGAGGTAGATATTTAATGGAAGTGCAACTAGAGTAAAGCTATGTAAGTTAGTAAGGTTAGGATAACTCTAATACTTATGACTGATGTTGACTAGAGAATTTCTTGATTTTCTCTTAAAAAATTACTAAAAAATTAATTGTTTAGTCTTCGAGACTTATAATTCTTCTATTCTGTGTTAAATATTAAGCCAGCAATAGAGGTTGTTCATGGTATTGACGGCCACCTCCTGACGACCAGCTCCAACGTCTACACAATCGAGTATAGTGATATACATATATAGATAAGATATTATGTAAGTATATGAAATAAAGCAGAGCTGCTGTTGTAGCTTAATCATCTGGTTCTTCGAGTCGCTCTGAGTATCCTCCACCAGTGCAACTCAAGTTGTTATTGCACAATCAGAGATAAAAACTCTACAATTCACAATTAAAATATTTCATACTTTGGCTTTGATAGAGATTACAGATATTAGGAAAGTTCATGGCACAGGCAGGCAGGCAGGCAGGCAGGCTTTTACCTACTGCAGCAACGCCAAAAAACTTAGGCTTTCAATCTCTGACAGTGTGTCGTAGTACTAGTTTGTTATGCGATAGAGTACATTGACTTGATGGACTGCTTCTCTTGTTTCTATTCTTTTTAAAATAAAAATTATGAATCTAGAATCTATAATAAACTGTGCAAACATCATATAGTTATGCCCATTGTTGGTGTGGTAAAGCTGAAGAAATAAAATAACAAGTTCTGCGTATAGATAAGATATATATATATATATATATATATATATATATATATATATATATATATATATATATATATATATATATATATATATATATATATATATATATATATATATATATATATATATATATATATATATATATATATATATATATATACACATGTATATATTTATGTAGTTATTTTAAATTTCAAATTGAGCGAGTATGGAGCAGTCAATGCGCTGACTTGTTTTTTATTTTATCTGCATCGGAAGAGAAACTTCAGAAAGTTATGCGTAAATAATAAGTTTTGCTTTATTGAATTTCATTCCATTAAAATGTTACCACATAAGTAGACGTGTGTGTGTGTGTGTGTGTGTGTTTATGTCGGTGTCGTTGCTGCTCCTTTAAAAGTTCGTTAGTTGTTGTTGCTGTTTGTAGCTACATACATATATAGTAACGCCTTAGTAGATTTTTAATACTTTGTGTTACATAAATTATATATATTTTCAGAATTTCGTAAACATTTGGCTTACTGCTTTAAGGCCAGAATGCAAATTTCTAACTTTTGAAAGTATATTTCTAGAAACTGCACAATTTTTACCTATTGACATTAAACAGATTATATAATTGCTTTTTAGACTTAAGGCCAGATTTATTTATGTTTGCAAATTATTTAAAAAACTTTGTAGAATTTGTGTTGATTTGGGCCTAAAGCGAAATTGGTTTGAAATTTATATTTTTTTTTAGTATTTATTTATTATTATTATTATTATTTTTTTTTTTTAATTTATTTAAAACTTGAAACGGCATTTTCAGAATTTCTATTTTTGCTCAAATTCTCATGATATTTTTTGTTTATTATGTAATTCTTGTTAGGTTAACGTTTCACTCTGTATAGAAAACTCTTGAAAACACTGATGTGGATTGTATTGTCGCTGTAGTGTTCAAATTCATGCATAGGTTTTTCGCTGAGTGTAGCTTTAGGCGTTGACATACAACGAAAGAAGTTAAGCTGCTCATAAATTGACTGCCAAATCGGTTTCAATATGCCTATGTCTACTCCATATGTCTTCTGCAGGCATTAAATGGTTAAAGAAGTTGACTATTTTGGTGGCCAAGAATTTCAATAATAAACTTTGGCAAATGAACTCAGCTATGAAGACAATTAAAACTTAAAATAGGAAAATTTATAAATATGTTTCAACTGAACTTTCCAATTGACCAAAGACTTACCGCATCCAGAACTTAACTTTGCTTATGGAAAAATGACTTGAAGAAGTCAGAAAATCAATTAGAAGTCGTATAGCTATACCTTCGTGATCCAGCCTGCCTATTCGTAAGCAATAACATATATAACTATTTATTTTTTATTTATTTATTTTTTATTTTAATTTGCATATCTGTTTTTTTTTTTTTTTTATTTTTTATTTTCTGTGTTGTGTGTTGAAGCCAACTAAATAGATTTTAAATTTTGAATGGTTTATTGAATAAGCTTGCTTTACTTGTTTTCTTCTTCTTTGTGTGTGTGTGTGTGTGTGTTTTTTTTTTATGTGATTCTACAATACATATACTATGTACATTCAATACAACTTTAGTGATTAGATATATACGTTTCTTAAATTGTTTTTGTTTTTCGGTTTTTTTTTTTTTTTTGTATTTTGTTTTCCTTTTGATGTTTTTTGCTTTTGAATTAATTTTGAAACCTATTTGATGCTGCGTGCACTGAAAAATAGTCGGACTCGTGAAACTAAATTCGGGCGCCGGATAAATAAAGCATTTTTATTCACGCTACAATCAAAGCCAAATTACAAAATCAAATTAATGCCTGGCATTATGCGTATTACATCTATTTTTTCTCTCTCATACTTACTTTATAGCCAGGTTTGTCAAAGGAATTTAAAAAAAAATTATGTTGCATACATTCAGGCTCTTTAAGTTTTTATATATATGTATATATATATTACTTCTACAGATATTTCACTGTGATTGTGTGTGTGTGTGTGTGTGTGTGTGTGTGTGTGTGTGTGTGTGTGGGGCATCTCTACTGTTGCGGTTCATGTGGTTGTTTGTGTCATTTACTATCATACACAAAAAAAAAATCTTAGCTTATATTTCGATTTCTTTTCTTTCAATATTTTCTTTTTCTTCTTTATATATTATTATTATTATTTTTAATTGCCTATAACGTTTGCCGTTTATGCTAAATTTGCAAGAGTACTTATCCAAAAAAAAAAAAAATAAACAAAAACATAAACAAAAACAGAAACAAACAATTATCGCTAGTGCCCTTTGCTCATAGCTCGAAACTGAAGACGTTTGTTCGAAAGCAACTACACAAAATGTATGTCTAGATTTAAGTTTGATTAGCAAAGGAAAACCGTTTGGAACCACGTCGAAACGTAGCTGATTTATGTGCGAATTCGCTTGATATCGATTGATTGCACTCGTTTATCGATATCTTTATACATTGCTGTTCTGTCTCGTTGATCGGTCTGATTTGCTTATGTTTTCTTCCTTCCTTTCTTTGCTTTTCTTTGCTTTGGTTTGCTTTTCATTTCGTACTTAATTCTAGATATCAACTTTTTAAATATGCTTTACCCGATTCCTTTCCACTTTCTTAAATTTGATATGCTTGTACAAGAACTTAATTGAATTCGATTCCATTTCTAGCGCTTCGCTTTGGTTCGAACTAGTTTCCCATCGTCTGTTTGCTGTTGTTCTTCTACTTCTACTTCTATTTCTTCTACCTCCACATCGCTTGATCGTGTTGTTGGAGCGGCTTAAGGCATTGGAAAGTGATTCTGCTCGAATTCTTTGTGCTGCTCCCCGATCAACTTGTGGGAGCTGACGCTCTCCAGTCGTCGATCCGTGATGGCCACAAATGGCAGGCGCTGCTTTCGGCTGAGCGCGGATGACGAGAGCGAGGAGCCAGCTGCCCCAATGCCATCCACCACGCGATGATAAACAAACGAGTTGAGTGGCGAAAATGGTGGAGCCGTTGTATTATGGTTATCATCATGGGTGTTGGCGGTGATGGCAGGTGCTGGAGCAGGATGCCAGCTGCCTTGGCCACGTCCAGATACATTCGCCACAAACTGTGCACTGCGACTGCGCGGCGTGCCCAGAAAGCTGCCCGCTATGGCCGGGTACAGTGGAAGCTTGTACAGTGCCGGCTTGGATGTGGAGTGCGGTGGCTTTGGCAGAGCCTTCGTTTCGATTTCCCTCTGCCAGAAATCAACGGCGGCCGACAGCTGATGCTCATCCAATTGTTTATCTTCTTCGGGCAGCTGGTTTAGCTGCACCGCCGAGCTGCTGGTCAGCGTGGCTGGAGTCGTGGTGGAACTGCCGCTGTCGCTGCCACTGCCGCTGCCACTGCCGCTGCTGCTGCTGCTGTGCTGCTGGGCAAAGACATCCTCGTAGCGTTGGTGATAACGACGTCGCTTCTGCTTCACGTACTCATCGTCCAGGCGTATGGGCACCGATGCATGCGGACCCGGCTGCAACTGTGAGCCGCTCCAGATGCCGGTGAACGGCGTGGCCGTCGGTGGCGGTAGCGTGCCCTCGAGCAGGTTCAGCAGTTGCTTATTGCGTCGATTGTATTTCTTGATATACGGCGGTAGATTGGCCTCCGCGCCATGGTCCTGCTGGGCCTCCTCCAGTTCGGCAGCTGTCTCGTAGTCATCGTCCGCATCATAGTCGGCATACAGCTCCGGATGAGCTTCGCGATAGTGCTCGTCGTACACCTGGAACTGAACGCGGGCTAGATGCGGCCACTTGGCATAGTAGCGCTCCAGCTGCTCCAGCTCGGTGATCTGATGGCCCAACTGTTGCTTTGGTGGCGGTAGCGGCGGCTGTGGTGTGGTTGGCGGTGTCACCAGTTGAGCCGGGGCTTTGCGCTGATACGGATTCGGCAAACGTTGGCGTGCATGCTTATGATAATGATGCTGATGATAATGATGCTTTAGATGATGATGATGATTGGCCTGATGCTGCTGCTGTTGCTGCTTTTGCAGCTCGGTGCTCTTGATGCCATTGCGCAGCACTGGACTAATGCGGCGATACCAATTGTCGTTATCGTTGGCAATTAGACGCTCCATTTCCGTGTGATGAGTACCTAAGGGCTGAGAATGCTGCTCCTCCTGATGGTCGTAGTAGTTCACTTGACCCTCGTAGAAGGGTTTCGGTGTGTTGCGTTGCGGTCGCACGCCCAGGGCAAAGATCGGCGATGCATGGGCGTGTGTTTCTTGTGCCCGTTCCCGTTCACGTTCCCGTTCCTGTTCCTGCTGGTGCTCCTGCTCCCGTTGCTGTTCCTGCTCCCGTTCCTGTTTTTCGGCCAGCTGGCGTTGCTGCTGCCACTTCTGCACGTGCTGTTCCCGATCCTTGCGCTGCTTGACCGACAGCGCGCTACTGTGCTTGAGGTAGTCCTTGTAGCGCTTCTTGTGACTCTTGTGACCATTCCGGCGACTGCTGCGCCGCAGCGCCTTGAAACGTTCAAAGGCTGACGGCGACGTTGTCGTAGCATCTGCAATACAGATTGAGAATCACATTAGGCATGAGTGAAGGAAGAAATTGTAAGTCTCGGCACGATGCGCTCGCTCGGAAGTAATAGATTTCTATTAGTCCCGGGGACAACAAATCGCCATATTTGTAGCTGGCTGCTGTTGTTGCTTTGTTGCTGCTGCTGTTGCTGTTGCTGCTGCTGTTGCTGCTGCTGTTACTATTGCCTTTATTGTTGTTTTTGTGACGCTCATCTAAGACCACAAAATCCGTTGCCCATAAGACCACAATTCATTTCATTTGATTGTGCATAAAAGTGAGGCAGCAACCTCGCTGCCACAAAACCCAGCCAAGTCAACTCAGCGAGGTGGGCAACGAAACTTGTTGTAAAATTTATAAAAATCATAGTTTTTTTTTTTAACTTAGTTGAACATAAATTAAATAGAAATAAAACAAAATTATATATTACTTATTAGTAAATTAAAAAAAAAAATATTTTTAATTAAGTTCAACATATTTTTTTTTTAAATTATATTCATTTAGTTAAAAAATATTCATTTAATAAATAATATTATCTTTAATATGAATAATATAAAAATAAAAATTTAATTTTATTTAATTGTCTAAAAAAAAATTAATTACTTTTGTATTAAATATATTTGTAAAAAAAAATAAAAAAAATTAAAAATGAAATTAAATGAATAAAAATAGTAATTTCGTTTAAGTTATGTTGAACTTAATTGAGAAATATATTTTTTAAAAATTTAAATTTTTATAATATAAATAAGTAAAACTATATAAAATTCAACGAGCCAGAATATATATTGGAAGTAATTTTAAAAATTTGGCCTCTAATTGTTTACCTGTTATATTCTTGAAGCATAATCATCATCAACTTCAACATCATCATGATTGTTGATGCTTATTTTTGATCTATATCTATTTGATTTCTTTTACCTGGGGCGCAGTAAAGTTTTGGCAAAGTTTTACAAATACTTGACGCAGTCCCAAGTTAACCCAAAATTGAATATATCATGAAAAATCGAACGGCCCTCAGAGGCAGCGTCGCCGGCATACACATATAACGAATAGCTAGAGACTGGCTTAAGATGCGGCCAGGCACAGGACCTCTGGCAGTCTAGGCACGTATCAGGGGCGACTCCTCCACTACAATGAATGCAGTGCGAAGTTCATTTTTATTTTACTTTTTTTTTTTTTTCTTTTTTTTTTGTGTTTAGTTTGCGGGTCAGGGCGGGATGTATGGAGGGGAAACCCTCGAGACATGCTCTACTTTGAGCAACGGCTCGATGCAGAGCTATACAATATTTGCCGTTTTGTTGGCTTTATTGCTTCAGGCAGGTAAAAAGAAAAAAAAAAGACGAAGAAAATAAGTAAGAGTGTTTTTGGCCGGGAGTGCCTGACTAGCAGATATCCTGACTGGGTGTATCTAAAAGTATGTATGAGTTGCATAAAGCAAAAGCTGGGCGAAATGGGCGACGGGATGCAAAAGGCTTAAGTTCGACTTTGATCGATCCATTAATACGGATGGACAGGCAAAGCTAAATCGATTTGCTTCTTGTTTCTTGGACAAGAATCATGGCATCGCCTCAGACGCGTCGGCTCGTTACATACACCGTAACAAAAACGATATACCCTTAATGTGCCGCGCTGAGTAGGTTCGCTGTGTAAAAACGAAAGCTCGCAAAATAAAACTGTTGTAATAAAGTGGCAGCCCAGGGGACTTGGGTGCTTGCTTCGTCGGACGGCAAAGTTTAGTCCGTTTGATTTCTGGCCGAATTTGCATAAGTTCGGCAAGGCCCATAAACTAATTAAGGCTACATCCGAGCACACACACATTCGAGTATTCATACATTTGCACCCATATTAAAGAGATTTTTCGTTTTGCAAATGTGGTCGGAAATTTGGTGCGCAGCGTCCCAATCTCCTGGGGGTTTAGCTGCATTCAATTGGGGTTTGCCTAACATATTTTCAATTTACGGTCGACAGGCAAGCACAAGCGCCAGCTTAGTGCACTGCAGTCCTGTCCAGATGACCAAATCAAAACAAGTAAGGGTGCTCAAGTGGGTAGTGCACGACTAGAAGATGCCCTGAACCATGTGCCGAGCTGAAGCTGCCAAGACTTTTGCTTAAATTTTTACATATATAAACAGGAATATCCTCCTTTACCTTCCTCTTCCCAAGCCCTATGGAAAATGTATTTTTGTATAATTTTGGTATTAACATATTGCGGATTTTCGGCTGGGGAAGAGATTCGAAAAATGGAATGGAAAAATATACGTGTGTTTACTTGGATAGAACATAAATCAAATTTCATGGCTTTAGGTTTTTTTTAAGGATTTCTACACTGAAAATTTTAAGTCTTTAGCTCTTGCTTATTACCAGATCTTTCTGACATACTGACAGGCATTATGGGCGTGGCTATACTAAATGGAATTGATTAGGTCTCTTGTTGTTCGACCATTACATACATTGCCATAAGTCGATCATACCCATAAATTCCATCAATGAGCTTCAATGAGCTTAGGGTATCAAAAAGCTGAAACCATAAAGGGAAACCAATTCAAAGCATGTGAACACTGGATGCCCAGCCACAGTTTTCAGACAGTGTCGGAAATTCCACAGAAATTACGAAATTTATTTGAATTTTCACATCTAATCAGTTACAGCTGGAATACAATAGTAGTACAAATCAGTTGAATTGTAATTTACAATTGAAGGCAAACATCACTGTAACGAGCTTCAAGCTAAACGAACTGAAGCGAAAAATTTAATTAATCATGTTTTCGAGTTTTCTTTTTAGTTGCAATAGATTCTGGGATTCCAGCTGTAAATTTTCTATAAACAAATGAAAATAAATAACCGCATTGGAATAAGATCAAGCCGTAAGCCGAGCTGAATTACAATTTATATGCATGCATTCTCCGGTTACGGCCCACTGTGCAGCTTCTTCACATTTCTCAAGTTTCTCGCTGCTGACTGTGTGTGGCATGCAATGTCTCTTGTCATTTGGACTGCCGCTCAGTCTGCATTCCCCTTATCGTCACTGACTCTACTGATCCGTGTCCCGATTCCCATTTGTGTGTTTAGCCCGTGGCTTACTGTACATTTTTAGCTGCATATATATATATTTCAAATAAATAAAAGAGCTTTACGCGGCACTGCCTGACTATGAAATACCCTGCAGAAACATTCCTATATATGACTGACTGACGGACAGTTGGTTGTAGGTTTGAACATAAATTTGTAGATGTATTTGCTTTATGGCAACGGCCATGCCTACTTCTGGATAAGTTAACTTTTAAATAGGTTGAACGTTGTTCAGCATTGCTATTGCCATAAGAGATAAGAATATTGGTTTAGGTATATCTATCTTTTTATCCTTTATCTAAGCTATTCTTGTCTAAGCAAGCATATTTGGCAACTTGTCGCTGATCACAGGGTGTGTGCTAGTCGATCAGCCAGTGCTTTAGTATTCTTACTTATTGTGGTCTGACTTTGAACAAGCTTTGCCACTCACAAAATGCCCAAATGACTTACCCGGATGATAACGCAATGTAGATTCCAATTCAAGTTGCGACGCCCGCTGCTCCCCATGCTCCCCGTCGTCTAGGAAACGTGGCTCCTGCTGTCTTTGCGACGTCGGCTGCTGCTGCTGTTGCTGCTGCTGCTGTTGCTTGGTTTCATTTATTATATGGCCCAAATAGCTGGTCAAGTAATTGGCTTGCGATTTGACGGCACTGTCACCGCTGCCGCGCGATTGCTGCTCCCCGTCGTAGTAATGCAGCTCACCTACGTCCTCGGCGTTCAGCTCGAAATCGGCGGCCTCGTGTGGCTCGTGTTGATGCGCCTGAATGCGGCCTATGCCATAATTCTTCTTGTCGTAGTTTCTACTACCGGGCCAGGACATGGCATTATGGCCATTGCCATGTCGCTTTGGCTTGCGGCCGATGGGCGCCAGTAGATCTCGCTGACTTGAGCCACTCGACATGGCTGCCGATGTGATTGGCGCAGCAGTCGCAGTAGTTGCCTGGGTGGTTGTTGTTATGGCTGTGGTGCTGGTGGCGCTGGTGGTGGTACTGGTGGGTGTGGTGGTTGTGGTGGCTGGTGGCGACGTTATCATCTCCTTAGCCACTACTGATTCATCATTGTCAATTGTGGACTTAATGTTTTCCGCCAATACTTTATCATTACCAAAATTGTCCTCAATATCGCCGATTGCCATAATGTCATCGCCGGCGACATCCTCTGCGGCTAGCAACGTTGATTGGCCAGGCGCTTTATTAAATTTTCGTTCATTTAATATTTCAATAGAATCAAACAGCTGCTCCACAACAGGCTTCTGTGGCTCACGTTGCCATTGCCGTGCACCACTCCTTGGCTGCTCTATCTGGCGGGCTGGTCCATTGGTATTTGCCTGCTGCTGCTGCTGTTGCTGCTGTTGCTGCTGTTGCTGCTGTTGCTGCTGCTGCTGTTGCTCCTTTTGGTTCTGTTGATTTTGCTGTTCGTGCATGTTCTTAAATTTTTTATACGCAAAACTTTTGCTGTCAAAGTTCGCGTTTGGCTTCTCATCCTCCGCATTGTCTTCGGCCGTGTCCTCATCCTCGTAGCCATTCCCATTCACATTCCCATCCCGCTCGTTGTCGCTGTCGACTTCATCGTTCTTCTTGCTGCTGTTGTTGCTGTTGTCCTTGGCACTGTCGTTGTCGTCACCGGAAGTGGATTTTGTAGCTGCTTCCTCTTCATTGGCAACTCTCTTCGCCAGCATGCTCTCTTTATTGTTTTTCAATTTGTAGCTGTAGTGGTTTTTATTGTTGTTGCTGTTGCTGTTGCTGTTGTTGTTATGGTATTTTTTCTTGACTATCTTGCCATCTTTGGCTAGGTAAACAGTGAAATTCCTTGAAGTGGGCCTTTGAGATTCAAGTATCTGCAAGGAAACAAGCGAACAATAAGAGAACGTAAAGACAATAAAAGCCATTCGCAATCCCATTTTCACTACCAAAATGCAGCTAGCTGCATAACTGTCTACGTATGCATATACCCAACTATCTCGCTCTGTATATATATATATATATATATAAATTTATATATATGTATATATATGTATATATAGGTAAAGGGGCGTTTCTGTTACTGCAGTTGAAAACAATAAAGCCAAAGTGGTGCCATCTAAAAGGCGCAGCATCTTATTCAGTAACTTAGACACATGTGCGACAATAAAAGGCAAGTTTTGCTGCAGCTCGGAGATTGTCCCAAAAGTTCCAACGTTTGTCCGTCCGTCCGTCCGTCCGTCCGTCTGTCCGTCCGCCCGTCCGTCTGCCCGTCTGTCTGCCTGTCAGCTGTAACCGACTGCAAAGCGCTGATTAGATGCGCAATACGTGGCAGCCATGCAAGCAACTCTAAGATTGCATTTATCCAAAACATTGCGCTTAGCTCTGCTTTGGCAACTTTGCAACCTAGTTGGCTGGGCAGTTAAGGCATACGAAGAACACTTGAGTCTAGAGCTGTAGCAATCAGTAAATATCGCATTGTCGAACCAGATTAGAAACATGACAAAAACCTAAATGCTTTTACTAAAAAACAAAATCAGTTAGAACTACAAGCATGTTGGGAGTGCTGCCCATCGTATAGCCATCGTTGGCTTTTTGTCACAAGCTGGAAAGTGGAAGAAGACATAAACTTCATATGAGTATACATATATCTTCCATATATACATAAATCTGCTAAGTTGGTCTATGCTAGTTCATCTGGTCTACAGTCTCTGATCAGTTCGCTCTCATCAATCTCGCGTCAATTGTCAATATAAATTCTCTTTGGTCTTGCTCACATTCCGCACTTGCACTTTAGTATATTAGCATTGGAATAATATTTGATAGATGATCATTTTTGGTAGTTGTATACGCGAAAGGGTATTCGGTTCTGGGCTTGCCATAGTTAGCAAATGGCTATGATGATTTCCAGTTGACCCGGTTGGGCAAACGATTTGGCTAGACAAACTGCATATTTAAAGCAATCATTCAGAAGAGTAATCGGACTTAGCCAGCACATTGTGCGACATTTCAATGCGTTCTCCGCCGCTTCTTCTTCATCTTTTTTTTTTTTTTTTTTTTGCTTCACATTTGCCAATGCTATCTAACTACATATATATACATATATCTTTTTTCTATGGCATGTGTGCAATTGCAATGGAATTGACCTCATTTGAAATACTTACTGACTTACAGCACCCACGCAGCAGCTGAACACACATAATATTCACAGACCCACACACACACACATCTATGTATATATATATATATATATATATATACTCTGTCTATACTCACAATATCCGCCGCCTCGTACTCGTCAGCTTCGTCATCCGCAGGCTCAGCATATTGCATCTGGGCGGCCGCATCTTCGCCAATGTCGGCATCATGTTGGTCAAATATGTCCTCCGGTATGCTGGCCTCAGCTTGCAAATTAAAATCTGTAATCAAGAAAGCAGCGCAAACACAAGAGTTAAGCCACAGTTTATGTTTCTGGCCAAAGAATGCGCTAAAAATAGCACTTTTAAGACGAAGATGCTCTACTTTTTAGCTTATCTTCAATAAGACTTTAGTTGTTCGTGTTGGCTGACATGTCATTTAGTAAGGCATCAAAAGAGCTGGTCTAGGTTTCCATAATAAAAAGTGGCATGTTGCACAGTGTTCGATATGCAGATGCCATCAATGAGATAGCATGGTACAGCCGCAATGCATATAAATATATGTGTGTGTCTAGAGCAAAAGGTTAGAATAGACAGCTTGCATGGGTTTCTTTAAGCGTTCTACGTAAATAAAAGTAAGCTGCTTCAATTGACTTCCACTTTCGAGCGTAGTCGATGTACCCATTGAAATATGAATGCAGACATACATACACATATACACATACATACTTTACATTGTAGATATGTGTGTGTGTGCGTGTGTGTGTGTGTGTGTGTGTGTGTGTGTGTGTGTGTGTGTGTGTGTGTGTGTGTGTGTGTGTGTGTGTGCGTGTACATAAGTATTTGTCGAATATGCATGGCTGACCTGAATAAAGGGGGGCTTACTCATAGTTGAATGGATAAGAATTTAGCAAGGAGCCCAGCATTGTGCTGTCCCCTGCGCGCGTGTGTGTGTGTGTGTGCGTGTGTGTGTGTGTATGTTTTTTTTTTATAAATATGCATATATGTGTTTCTTTTATGCGCTGTCATTGACTGAATTGCCATTTGGGGAATCTATACACACGCACACCCACTCACCGCAAGCTTCATATAAAATGGCATAAAAATGTGTTCTATATATATACATATGTATATATATATATATGTACATATGTATACATGTGTATGTACATATGTATATATGTTAATCTTTATACGCGTTTCAAAATTGCTTTCAAAATATTAAGTTTAGCACCAAATTTTCCTGACCAACATTTCCAGTCGCACTACTATTTTTCTGAACACATCTGAATGTGTATATGTGTATATATAAATGTATATATTTATATATATATTTACATTCACACTTTTACTGGCAATTGTCTTTGCTATGCTAGCCTAAAATTCTACAGCACTCGGCGACTCTCGACATTGCTATTGCCCAGGCACTAGTTGCATTGCAGCTTCTTCTAGTTGCATTGCATGTTCGCTACTTTCCTATCTTTCAATTATCATCTATTCGAGCATTAAAATAAATTATATATTGCTGCTGAGCTGTCTATTGGGGGACTCTATTTAGTTGTTCTGCCAGCTCGATTAGCGGCATGCGACCTTTACGCATTTGGCCTACACTCTACTCTAAGAGGTCTTGCCTCAAATTTAGCTGTCGTCAGCTAAACATTTCATTTTACAGGTACGTAACGTGCCTCGTTGCGTGATCAGAGATGTTTTTTCTTTTCTGACTGGCTTTTCGAGCACAAAAGCCACATGTGTGTGTGTGTGTGTGTGTGTGTGTGTGTGTGTGTGTGTGTGTGTGTGTGTGTGTTGATTGGAGCAATTATTTGTCATGTGACACATCTTCCCGCCACCTTTACAATAAGTTTCAATATGGCCAAATTCCCGTCACTTAAAGCTACGTTTTAGCTCGTCAACAGCGCGCATATGACTGAAGTGTATCTTGGCTAACTCGATAAACTCGCTGGCTTTTAGCACTCTCTCTCTCTCTCTCTCGCTCTCTTTGCTGTTATGTGTGTGGATATGATAAAAGTCATCTTGCATACCGTTTAAAAATTCTTGCCAATTGCCTGCGTAGTAATATAAGAAAGCCAAACAAGTCAACAAAACACATGAATGCACATAAATTCTGCTCAAATACAAATTTATTAGTTTTGCTGCAAATTTTTGACAAATTTGTTTAGGTATGTGTGTGTGTGTGTGTGTGTGTGTGTGTGTGTGTGTGTATGCGTGTGTGTGTGAGTGTTTACAAGCATTTAGAGTTAACAAGCATAAGTGACTTATGTGACCTTTTGCCAAATCCATAAACTTCAATTTATCTTTCAATATGGATAGTTGTAATTGAATAGTTGCCGCAAATTGCTGCAATCGATAACATTTTGTGCATCTGCAAAATTTTTATTTATTATTCGTAATTTATGGCAATTTACTGACTCAACTAAGTCAAATAGTGAAGTTTTCTGTTGATACTTTAGTTAAATGCTTATGACAAATGCTAAAGATGTAAGTGTTGAGGATATGAATTGATATCCATTCAAAAACCCAAGATTAGGTCTATGTTGCTGCGAAATTTGTAAAGTCTGCTTACAATTTCGAATACTTTGACTACATATAGATTATATATATAGCTATATATATATGTAGAACATTTCAGTGAGTCTGCTCTGAGCATCAGTCTACATCAGCCACGATCATCAAACAGATGTCAATGGCAAATTCCTTGTCTGCTGTCAACAAATAAATGTTATAAAGCAGTAAATCAATCTGATATAGTAAAGTTGTTGTAGCTGTAGTCATAATGCTTGACTAAATAACTGTTTGAGTGGGTTTTTTGGCCGACTGTGCTCTATGCTTACGCCTATGCGTTGAAGAGTTCGCTGAAAGTACATCGCGGAAATAAGGTCGTCCTAGAAAAACACATGACTATATCGAAAGATAAACTGTTATCAGTTATCAATATATATACCCACTGATATATATTTCGAAAGATTTCATACAGCTCGTCAGTAAATTGTATAACGTTTCTGGTCAGCATGAAAATACCCTGTAGAAATATGTAAGCAAGTAGTAAGTAGAACTGTGGTCGAGGTCAGCCAGACGTGCTGTTGACAGACGCCGAAATGATGCAAATCGTATGCAATGTGACTAATTAAATTCCTTTGACTGGAATTAAATTAAGCAAAGACATACGGTGCCAGCCGGAGACCCAAGGGAGCGCCCACGATAAAGGTTGGACAAAAAAAAAAAAATCTGGGAATAAAATCACGCACATGGTTTTAATGTCCCGACGCTCGGTGGCGATACGTTACGAGCTACGAAGCTCACTTGTCCTTCACTCACAGCCTTTGACTGGCCCCCTGACACGGCCCTGCGCCAGTCAAGCGGCGCTGCATTGAGGTTATCGTCGCCAGGGCTTCGCCCATCCAATGCCCAGCTGTCAAGTGGCGGGCGGGCGGTTGGCTGAGCGGCGTGGTTGGGGCGGCTGGGGCGGCTGGGGCGGCTGGCTGGATGGTTATGTAGTCAGCCCCATCTGCTTTCTGCCATAATGAATAAATGTCGCATTAATTTTCACGCAACACTCTTTGGGGGTTGGCCGGCGCGTCGAATTTTCCTGGCGCTTACGGGCCCGAGGTGGATAGCTGCGGCATTTCACTCAGCTCGGCCCGGCACGTTCTGTTCTTGTTTTCCTTTAGCTCCAGAGGCAAACAACATACAAATCCATTGCACACAGCCTTGGCACACAATGCTCCACGTTTTACACTGATTTTTCTCTATGAATGCATGACTGTCTGATTGTCTCTCTCTCTCTCTCACTCTCTCTGCCTCTGTCTCCTCTATCTCGTTGACTGTCTGACGGCCTGACTGTGTCTGTGTGTGTGTGTGTGTGTGTGTGTGTGTGTGTGTGTGTGTGTGTGTGTGTGTGTGTGTGTGTGTGTTTGTGTGTATCTGCACATTTTATACAAAGGCTCTGCATATTTGAATGTTGTTGCCCTCTGGAGCTTAATTATTATGCTTGTAATGAGCGTGTTGCTTATTTAAGTTACTAAAGCTGGCCGGCCCTCGTCGAGCCACCCAGCCATGATTACAATTTGGGCTAATTACAAAGCTTCCGTCTATTCAGTGCAATGGAGATTGCAGATTGACCAAGTGTCCACAGTCTGCCTCTATTAATTAATCCATTATGGCCTGTTGACTTTTGGCGTACACTCGCTCTCGCTCGTCCGCTCAGGCCTCACATCATCTCTGCGCTGCACTTTGCTAAAATGATGTGCGCACTTATTGTGCAATCAGCTGTGCAATTTGTCTTCAACAATTTGCTCGCTTCGCTGCAAATTTGCGGAATAGAATGCCCACAATCATCAATATACAGCGGATAATCAACTGAACTTCGCTTTATGCTCACCCACTTCTCTGTTCGCGAATGTATCTTGAAAGTTTTACACTGGTGAATCCCGGCGAAAGCTTGCTATCTCAAGTTTCTTATAAGTTTCATCAATATATGCTTCAATCAATAAACATCACTTTCATGGATTCGGGTATTCGATATTGATGACTTGATGCCAGCATACTCTGCCCATGCAGCCACTCGATCTCTCTAGGACTCTGCGCAACTATTTAGTTATGATAATAATAAATGACTTTTTTCTATTTACTAACAGCAATCATTCCTATATTCCTCGTCTGAAAATGCGTGACTCATAGCTGTTGGATTGTTTTGTTGATTTTATTGACAAAACAGAACGCTTTGCTTTGTGACACTACAATATATTACGCATACGAGCCGTGACATGCCCGGCCCGACTATGATGACGTCTCTCAAGCAAAATGCCAACAAATTCAACTTGCTTGACAAATTTAAATATTATGTCAGTGCGAGGCCAACGGAAGTCAGAAGTGAAACGAACAGATAGCAAATAATGGCATGAGAGAGGGAGAAAGCGATAGAGAGAGAGAGAGAGAGAGAGAGAGAGAGGAAGTGAAGAAGAGAGTGACTGATGGAGAGAGAGGGAGGAAGAGAGGCAGCAGAGAGAACAACAGAAGCAGAGAGAGAGAGGGAGACAGAGAGAGAGAGAGTGAGAATCAAGGAGCGAGAGCAAGAAACACAGAAAGAGAGAGAGAGAGATAGGGAAAGAGATAGAGAGAGAGAGAGATAGGGAGAGAGATATAGAGACATAGAAGGACAAACAGAAAGATAAAGAGCAACTGACAAGCAGAGAAATAGAGATACTAAGAGAGAGATACAGAGAGAGAGAGAGAGAGAGAGAGACGGATAGAGAGAGAGATGAAGATTCATTCCAGAAGAGATATAGACAGACAGAGAAATTCGTAGAGAGATAGAGAGGGAGAGGGAAAGATAGATGAGAGAAAGTTAGATAGACAGAAAAAGAGGGAGAGACAGGCAACGACAGGCAGATAAAGACTGAAAAGAGCGAGAAATACATAGGCAGCCACAAACTGTGTGAAGCAAAGAGACAGAAAAAGAGAGAGATAAAGAGTTAGAGCGAGAGAGAGAGAGAGAAAGAGAGAGAGATGATGAAGAGCACTTTGCTGCGCATTGAATGCTGGCTGAACCGTGGCAGAGAAAGTTAATAGGCTACGGCGGTTCGCATTGTTACGGTTGCGGACATTTTAATTGCACTTTAGCGGTTTTTGTGGTCGCCATTGTTGTCTCTCTGTCGACTATGCACTAAATATATATTTAAATACCCAGCATGCGGATGGGGCAAGCCACACGCACACAAACACACAAACGCACAGACAACATTGCTCATTGTGAAATGGTCGAATGATTGATTGACTAGAAAGGATTAAAAAATAGTACGAGTTCTATTAATTAAAATCAACTGCGCTTTGCGATGGAGACTCGGATTCAACAAGCTGAAGCCGTTTATTGATTGATTGATTAATTAATTTACTGAAATGCATTTTGCTAGTTGTATGGAAACACTAAAGCGTGGCTGTACAAAGTAAATTATTTGAATTTCTTATTTCTAAACATAAAAAAAAACAAAATTTAGTGAATAAATGAACTAGTGACGAATCGACACGATTTTCAGCTAACTCTTTGCTAAATTTAAAGAATTTTATAAAATTACATAATGTCAAAAAAAAGCTCAAGAGCTAGGCCCTCCTTACCTTTGCCAAACTGTTTTTTTTTTTTTTTTAACTCAAAGTCTAGCGAAGGTCTCTCCTAGCCTTCGCTCTGAGTGCTCGTTTCTATGAGTAAATCCTAAGCTCTGCTCTCAAAGTCTTTAAGTTTCAGTTTTTTATTGATCTTTCAGAGAAAATCGTTTACAAATATATGTACTTATATGTATATGCATATGTTCCAAATGGTATCTCCTAGTTGTGACACGAAATTCTTTCATTTTTTGTTGTCACTTTTTTTGGTTGGCGTTCGAGAAATGTTTTAGCCAACTTGTGAAAATTGTTTATTCGGTGCTGTTTGCCTGCTGCAGGTAAAGTTTTATGTTGCTGTGCGAAAATTTTGCGGTAAAAGCGGAAAAGCAAAAAATATGCTCCGAATGTAAGCAATGTATTTGCTTTTTAGCTGCGCTTGAATAGCTTCACAAATATGTATGTTTGCCGTAGGTGTCAGAGCTCAAATTGACGTACGGCAAATTTATGGCTTGAATTAGGAATTATGAATTTTCGATATATTTCAAAAGTATTTGAAGTGTTTCGGTTCACTTTTTTGTTCTTGTTATAGAAACGAAAGTTTTTGGATTTAACTTTTTATAGCTTAAGCCTCGTCTGACAGGGGATATATATATATATATATATATATATATATATATATATATATATATATATATATATATATATATATATATATATATATATATATATATATATATATTAAATATGTATATGTATATGTATATACGTATACTAATCTTACTACTCCTTTCAAAATATTATGTTTATCACATTTTGCTGTCCAACATATCAGTTGCACTACTATTTTTATGAACACAGCTGTTTATATATCGCTGATGACAACAACTAGTTGAGTTGCTATAGGCATCGATCTCAACAATATGTGTATATACTCCATATTGTTGGTTCCATTGCTTACAGGGTATGGACTAAATTTTGTATATCGGCATTAAAAATTCTATAAAATGCGTTTAATAAACCGAAAAGCAATTTTCGTTCTAGTTGCGCCGCTGAAATGTGTTTTGTGTCACCTGTAGGCAGCTGGCATACGAATATGTATAAATATACATATATATGTATACATGTGTGTATGCAGATGAGTAAGGGCGAAACAGGTCGTAAACAGTGCTTAAAGCAGCACCAGCAGCAGCAGCAGCAGCCAACAGCAACAACAATAACAACATAGAGGAAATATGTATGCGAGCAAAGTAACAAAGGATAAAAATGGAAACGAAAAGTAATGGAGAAGTTATCGCAAGGCATTCGCAAGAAAAACAAGTTACCACCACCACAGGCACAGACACAGCTCACACACACACATACACTCAATCACCTAACCACACACACACACACATACATACATACATACATATACACATGCTAGCAAGTTAATCATATAACGAAATATGAGCATGACGAAGAACCAAAGCGCAAAAAAGTGCCTAAAAAGTTGGAGACTAACAAATTCTTGAGAAATGCTAAAAAAAAAGAGCCCAACATATTTTCGACTAAAAAGTCAGATGCTTTTATTTTGATAAGCAACGAAAATCTTTGCAAGTTATTCAAAAAAAAAAAACAAAAAAAAAGGAGAAGAAGAAAGGTCTGGCAAATGCCGCTTTTCTGGATAATGTTAAATGCTTCAAACTTTAAAAAAAATGGTGCCAACATCCGGCTCGAAAGACATTACAACTAGAGTTTGGGGTGCCTCTCATGTGATGATAAATCACGCGCTGCGACGTGCTCATGTGGTTGCAGAGCCTGTTAATACGACCAAACATAATTAAGATAGAAATCAAGTAAATTAAATCCATTAAATAAATTAAATTTCATAAATAGAAAGTTAAAACTGTAAAATGCAGTTCAGCTGAGAGCTATTTAGCTTCATATGGAGGAATGTCTTAACTTTGAGTGGACTATGATCATTTTGTACAAGTTCAGTTTAAGAACACTTTTTGAAAAGGAATTTTTATTTATTTTAGATTAGGTCAAGAGTTACTTTAAAGCTTGTCTCTGTGACTTTTCAAGTCTCTTCAAAACCTGAAGTGTTTGGTATTAGTTTCTGCTTTCAGATACGGTTTCAAGTATTTTCTGTTTCTTGATTGTCAAATGTTAGTTTTAGTCTAACTAAAAGAATAAGTATATTTTAGTGAGTGTCTGAATACCTTATTAAGTGCAAAAAGAATTGAAAGCAGAGAAAGAAAGATATTACAACTCTTCAGCTGTTTTTTTTATGAACTCAGCTGTTGATAAGTATCAAAATAAGTTTGGAGACGTGATACAATCCTAATATTTTTTAGCATTGCTTTGTGTTCTGTTGGCAGAAGGATTAAACTCTCTATCAATTTGTAACTCTATTCACTCTGATATTCAATTTGAAATTAAGTAGGACTCAATAATGAGAACTGCGTACTCTATAGCATTTTATGATCAGGCCACGTCGCTCTGGCCATTGTTCTGTATGTTTGTTTAACCTTCCATATATTGGCGCCTTTAATCCATTTGAGTTTTAGTTTTAGTGAAGCAACTTTTGATGAGAATGGATAAAAATGAATTTCATGTAAAATTTCATGTAAATGTTACAAACAAAGCTGATGCTGAGCAGTGATTGAAGCTATTGCACTTGACATTGGGTCAAATATGGCTGCATCATTTCATTTCATTGCAGAATCAAAACGATCGTCATTTGGGTGCTCTGCATAGGGTCAACTGAACTCAAAGCATGCAAAGACGCAACAATCGACTGGCCTGGTTATGGCATCAGTATTCTTTGGGATGAAAAGGCAAAACCCATCAACAGCGACTATTACATAGCGTTATGGAGCTAAAAGCTCACGCACTTTTCAGCCCAACAGTTACATGTATACATACTAACCTATACCGTCAGCTTAACAAGCTTACAATTGGCTTTGACAATATACTATTCTATTTGCTTAGCAAACTTTAGCTTAGCCTCTGTCGAGTGATTCAAAAAGCTTTAATGCCATAGGCATAAAATTTGCTATATTGATACTCATAAAAAGAAGGAGAGAAAAGACTTGTAAAACTACCTTCATTTCTATCATAGAGTCTAGGTCCTTGCTATATGCCCCCATATCGCATATCGTATTACATACATGCAAATGTGTGTGTGTGTGCGTGTGTGATGAGTTTTTGAGGGTGTCTGCAGAGGAAGAAGTATTGCATGGCAGCTCTGCACCAATATTCAGTGTATTTCCCATTCAAATAAAAATGTTTGACTCAAATTTATATGTTTCATGCTTAATGCACTTTTTATCCGCCCACAAAATCTATTCAGCATATATTTATCGATCTTTTTCACTCACACACATAGATGCCAGGCATGAGATACAATCATTGTTTTTCTCACATTTGCTGCTACTTTTATGGCACATGTATTTTTATGAGCAGATGTGTGTATATGTGTGTATATATCTATGTACATACATATGTATATATAAATAAATACATATGTACTTTAGTTGTATTATGCCTATGAAAAAACCTATAAATCTTGCTCGTTATGCTGCTAAACCTCAAGAAACTGCCAAAAAAGCAGGCGACAATTTGTTGTGTTTGCCCAACTGACAGATATCCTGTACTTTTGTAATTTAAATACATATAAAAGTATATAAAGCTGTGTTCATAAAAATAGTGGTGCGACTGGCATGTTCGATTTTTAAAACAATTTGAATAATGTTAATATTGTTAATCCTAATACTCAATTCTATTAGTTATCCAAATATTATGCTGAACTCAAAATTTTGCTGTTCTGCATATCAGTTGCACTACTATTTTTATGAACACAGCTGCGAATATATATCTATATTCATATATGTTTTTCTATAATATAACTTTATGTTTCTTCTACTTATTTTATACATTTTAGATTTTATGGCAACAAAGGAAACATATCTAATTCGTATATAAAAATACCAAAATTATATAAAAATACTAACAAACAAAAATATAGCTCGATTACAGCTATATATGTATATACAATTTTCGCCTCATGTCTACAGGGTATCTGGGAAAATCAACAAATAATATAATAAAAATAATATATGTAGAGGCAACAGCGGCAGCCAACAGAGCTGTGCGTGCAGTTAAGTGTCGGATCAGACAATCAGACAGAATCCAGCAACCAGCAGCCAGACTCCAGACCAACCTGTTGTTTCAGCGCTTGTTTTTATGTATTTGATTTCCTTTTTATGTAGGGGATGAGAGTCGAAGAAGCATTTAATGGTTTCCAATGTAATTTCCAGACACAGCTGGGCTGGCTCTCTCTCTCTCTCTCTCTCACTCTCCCTCTCTCTCTCTGTGTGTGTGTGTGTTCTGACTTAAGGTAAGCCGATTTCATTTCACTTAATTTAAGCATAACATTTATTTTTTGTGTCCCCAATAAGCAGATTTGCCGAAAAGGTATTCACATTAGCTCCCTTTCACGTTATCGCCCTGCCATAAAATGCAATTTTCGGCATCAGCGCACAATTTGGGCAACAGGTGTTAGCCTGCAGCCAGGTAGTGTACGTGGGTATGTGGGTGTCGGTGTGTGTGTGTGTGCGTGTGTACATACACTTATGTCATGCCAATATAATTAATTAAATTATGCCCGAAATCAATCAAGGTCCAGTAGTTGCCTGGCCAAGAGCAAACTTAACGAACCGTGTCTTTATTATTCCAATAACTTAGTCCACTTTCACCTAAAGTATTCCCAACTTTACCATGCATAACTTTGTCTGTTTATCTTTCTCGATTTTTGATATTTTCATAACTAATTGCATTTCAAACTTAATTTATAGCGAACGCTTCAACATTGTAAACGAATTTAAGTTTCCATTCAAGCTTATACCTACATATGAACCAAAAACTGTTTTCTTCTGTCTAATTATAGAAACATGCTCAAAGTAGTTCAAGTCTATACTGATTATAATCAATGTTCGTTCTAGAAAACATAGACTTGCACAGGCTTAAAGCTGCTACGATACTTGTCTTTCATATATATATATTGTTGTGCGCCCATTAAAATAATAATGAAAATTTTCTTTAGACTTCTGCACTCGCTTGAGCCAAATTCCAAAGCACTTTTCCCAATCAGAAGTGAACACCTTGACAAGCTTTGATGGCCTCTTCAGGCCTTGCTGTTTGGGTGCAACAAGTAATCATTAGCTGCCCAATCAGAGCTGTAAGACTCTATCTTTTAAGTGTGAGTCGAAAATGATCTTTAAGATCACGAAGCTTTGTAGTTTTATCACCGTTGACTTCCTTTATAGATAGACATAATCATAGTAGATCGAGTCTACCTATCAGCTGAGAATTTAAATACGTTCAGGTGACGTATGTCAAGAAAATGTTAAAGCTAAAGCTCAGATGTGAACTTATCAGCCCATCTGTTATGTAGCCAAAATCTATAAAAAGAAAAGGTATAACGACTGCCCAACTGACCAGCTATACCACAATTCACGGCCAAAATTATTTTTAATATTTTTTTGTAATATTTTCTTTTGCTGCTTTAGCACAAACTAAAGAGACTGAAGGCATCAAATCATCCATTAAAGATTTCAAAATAGATAAATTATCACATTATGCGTTCAGTTTTTTAATAACTTTTTCCATTTCCATCAAACACAAAAGAAATTCAGTAAATAGATCAAGCTGCACTTGGTTTAGATTTAGCTAACATATTATATAAAAATATTTCGAATAAAAGTTCTTCAATAACTCATTTCATTTGCCTTATGGCTTTCAGCCCTTGCACACAGTTTGGGAACTTTTTTTTTTTTAAATCTAACTACCTTAATTAGGAGTACAAGAAATGATTGACTTGTACAAAGCTTAGCTTGAAGCTCTGCTGTAATCTGTTCACTAAATCTATTAAGCTTTTAGTGCACTTCACTTGGCTTCAGTTGGCTTAAAGCAGGTTCGGCTGCCAGCAACTGCACTCGGCTGGCTGATGCTGGGGCTGTATGTATGTGGGCTGCCACTAGCTGCGGGCTCAGTGCTCAGTTAAGTGTTAAGCATTTTTGTGCCTTGGCCACTCGCATTATGCCTGGGCTAAGCTTGGCAAAATGGCCACTGATCGCCCACACAGACGCAGCTTACATGGTTTACACGATGGTCTCTGTGTGTGTGTATGGGTGTGGGTGTTTGTGTATGTGCAAGAGGAGCAATTAATTGAACTTGCGAAAGGCGGTCATAAAGTAAGAGCTGGGCTAAGTACACATAAGCACAAGCCCACACACAAATACCCACACACAAATACACGCACACGCACACCCACACCCACACCCACACGCACACAGACAAGACAGCTGAGGTCGGCAGCAATGGCAAGACAATCAATTCGGTTGGCCAAAAACAAAAATGAGCTTCATGCCTGCAGCATCGATTTAATTGGCAGCGCCTGCAAATTTCAAACGAGCAGGAAATATATTGATTTTTTTTAAGGTTAATAAATAAAAGATATAAAAATATGTATTAATCAATAAAGAAATATCGAGTGAAAGTTATTTGCAGTCGACTGACTAAATATTTACATAATGTCTAAGCATGAAAATGAGTTTTCATTGATGTGTGTGTGTGTGTGTGTGTGTGTGTGTGTGTGTGTGTGTGTGTGTGTGTGTGTGTGTTGAGATTAGATTGAACTGGCTTTTGGGTTGGAGTGTAGTTTTGCATTGATTTACAAATGGCAGCGACTGTGTGACTGCTCTGGCGGGCAATTTCATTGTGATTGTTTGTGTTAGCGACGTTTTGTGCACCTTGATTGCGACACAAATACGTGAAACTGCCAGCGAAACCAGCGAGAAACGCTGACGGCTGCGAACCGAACCGAACCGAACTGAACTGAGCTGATGCTGGGCGTGATGGGGCGAGTGAGGCGAGGTCTGCGGTCTGGTCACGCATCTAACATCCGGGCCAACTGGCAGGCTGACTGACTCAAAAGGCGCCTTAATCAATTGCTGCTGGCAAAAACACAAACGGTCTCGTTGCGGCCTGTTTGGGAAATGGAGTTCTAGGCCCAGCACCATCTAGAAACAAAAACGTAAACGGAAACTCACGCACAAGCAATTTGTGTGGGCTGCAAACTTGAAAACGTTTTGTAAGCGCTCATGTCTCGATTCTGTCTGCCAGACAGACGACTACGACTCTGTCTCTCTCTCTCTCTCTCTCACTGTGTGTGTGAGTTTGTCATTTAACTGATTTGGGCAAACGTTGGTGGCAAGAACTTACCCAGCCTTGCCTGCCCAGCCAGTTGTCAGTAACTGACTGAGTCAACACGAACAAATGGACATGCTGCACATATGTTGTGCCAATCTGTATGTGTGTCTGCGTCTGTGCGTATGAGTGTATGTGTGTGTGTGTGTGTGTGTGTGTGTGTGTGCTCTACATTTATGATTGCATTATGCCGAAAAACAGCTGAAGTTAAAGCCTCTGAGGCAACACTCACAACATCTACAGCTGCGTAAATTTGCATAATTCCACAATAAGCCCTAAGTTGTCTTCTCCAACTGCCTTCAACTTGCGACACAGACAAAACTTTACAGAAGCTGGCTCTTCCGTTAGAAAACTTTGAATGTACACGACCATGTTGAGCATGTGTGTGTGTGTGTAAGCATGTATGCTGCTTTCAGTAAATGTAATGGGCTAACTAGAACAAGGACTTACACTGCGCAGTTATAGGTTGGACCAGAATCTATTGGGAAATGATCACAAGTTGATCGCAGTCAAACAATGATATATGTCGGCTTGACTAGGCTCGACAAAGTTTAAATACATATACTATATAAAATTTGATTTGAATATATTTTTCTATGCTTTATATATTACAACATTGACAGAGAGTTGAGTGGTGTGAAGAAGTGCAATATGGGAAATGAAGGGCTGATTAGATGTGAATTTTGGATATGAACAAATTGAATGAATTTGTTATGCTGATGGGTATATTTGGTAGATCCGCTAGAGTTGTTATAATGAAGTCTTTCCATGTAAGAATAGCCAAGAGTTAAGAGTTAAAGTGGTCTGGACTGGAGAGGAATGTGTTGGCATGAGTATTAGATGAAGGGGTGACTGGAGTGTGGAGCGTCTTGTCTCGCTTCTCTCTTTCGTCTTGTCTCTGCTCTCGACCGAACTTCTTGTCTCTAGCGCCGCCTCGCTGCCAGTGCTACGGTTGGTTCCTTTCACAGTGTCGAAGCGCCTCTCTCGCTCTCAGACCTTGTTTCTTGCAGGAATTTTACAACACCAGTAGACTACCCTATGCAGCTGTCATTGGTGCGTTCTTTTGAAGCTCTGCTCCATTTCAGTCTTATTTTATAGCGCAATGCTACCTAACAGCTCTTCAAAATAAAATACTCGGCATATTTTAGAAAAAAATAAATTTCTATTAAAAAAACAATTTGAAAAAAAAAGTTTGGCTGCAGCTCAAGTTGAGTCTCAAGTGAAATGCTAGCCTAACGAATCCACTTTCAAGGCAAACAGCTGCCATTTTAAGTATTTTTATAGATATATTGATCAATTTAATAAATCATATGATATATTATATAATGATATATATCAATCATAATCATTTATTCGTCTTCGTTTATAAGTTTATAACTTTTTCTGTTCGCTTAACTTTCGAACCTCTTAACATTCACATTATAAATAATATTAATGCATTTTCGTTTCATTTCTGTTAGTTTGATTATTGATCAATCACAGTTGTATAAAAAATTCACTATGTGGCTGGCTATGGGGCTGAGCGATTTGCTGCTTGGCATGCCTGTTGTGCTGGGCTTATTGTTCAAAGGAAGTTTTACATTCATTTGCATATCTTTTGCTTATCTATGCATAGAGTGCAACTGCCGCATGTAGTGACTCGTTGCACAGACCTGAAAGCGACCTAACAGAGTCAACTACAACACAAGCGCACAGTTGAGGCCCACAATACGCTACATTACCAAAATTTTGTACTACTGCGCGGGTGCGCAGGTGTGGGGAGCGGGGCTCTGGGGGCTCAGATACCAACAGTGCTTCACTGTTCGCTGTTGTTGTTGTTGTTAGTATCCAAATGCAGCGCCTTACATGTCAATTACCAACAAGTCGCAGAGCATTAGCTAAGGCTGCTCAACTGCTTGATACCCTGTATACAAGTCAACAGGCGTTTGCTATAGTTGAGCTGTGTTTGATTCTTGATTCGTAAATTTCTTGTCTAAGCATACCCGATTCTGGCCATTTGGCTTCCGTAGGGTGCTTAGAGGACATATGTTGTTATAACAGAGCTCGAGTCTGGCTAAAATTTGCCTTTAATGGGCGTGTCTGCACACGCCTATGTCGTTGTCAATGTCATTTGCTTTGGCATGCCAAGGCGTTTGCGATTGCCAGGTAGAAGAAGCAGCGCCACGCTTAGATTAGCACAGCAGGAGCGGCAGCAACAGCAACAGCAACAGCAACAGTCTGGCGCAGTCTTTGATGTGAATGGATCTCTGTGTGAGTGTTGTGTGTTTGGTTTTCACTGTTGTTGCGATTGTGCTTTAAGAATTTAAGAAGACCGCCTTTTGTGCTGAGCATAATTAATACGTTGGAGAGCGAACACTGGCGTTAGACAGCTGGCAGACGCACCACCTATGCAGACAGCCAGCATGGCCATGAAGCACCGCTGAAACGCCAGCTGAAACCGCAAACATAAATAAATCACTTGGCTGTCAACGCTTTGGTATTTTACAAGCTGTTGTCAACAGGGTGGCAACCAGCAGCCAGCAGCCAACAGCCAACAGCAGTCAGCAGCAGCAACTGAGACCAAATCGATTTAATTAAATATTAATCTCTCATGCAGCGGCAGGCCATCATACACAGACTCACACTACAGCACACACACACACACACACACACGCGTGCGCGCGTGTGAGTCAGACACATTGACACATGGTGCGTATGAGTTATGAGGCAGCACTGCAATGGCGGACGGGACAGCGCTCCGAAAGCAAATCAACGCTAAGCCTTTTCAATTCATCCGCTTGATCCAGTACCCAGACAGATGCGCTTTGTGGCGCCACCTGTCGCCCAGGAAATTGCAACTGGAATTGTGTAGCTGTCCCTTTCGCTGTCGCTGTCGCTGTCGCTGTCGCTGTCGCTGTGGCTGTCGCTGTCGACGCAATATTCTGCGTCATATTTTGCCGTTTTACCATATTGATTATTAATTTCCATTTAACTGACGAAGCGACAGAGTGAGTGTCGCTCGGGTTGAACGTGACAACTGAATAATAACTTTGGCCCCCAAGTCAAATTCAAGGGCATGTAAATGACATTTGCGGACTGTCTGTGGCAGCAATTTGCCTAGCTTACAACGGCTGAACCATGGCAATGCCCTACAAAACTGATCTGAAATGT
This sequence comes from Drosophila anceps, assembly GCA_035045945.1. Classification (NCBI taxonomy): domain Eukaryota; kingdom Metazoa; phylum Arthropoda; class Insecta; order Diptera; family Drosophilidae; genus Drosophila; species Drosophila anceps. The sequence goes on along the minus strand of JAWNON010000004.1, from coordinate 4,742,879 downwards.
GACTTTTGAATAGAACATGATGTGACGACTTATGACGCACTGGACAATGAAATCTAAAACAGCTTAGCCCTTAAGTGGTGAGGGTATCTTATAGTCAGACATTCTTTCCTGCTTTTATTTATCTTCGCGCGTGGATCAGTGGGCAATCGTCTCGAAGCACGAGTTGATTTTGCTATAATAACTTAAGCAATTGCTTAGGCGTAGCTTGGCCCAACACCTATTATCGAATCAGTCACATAAATAATAGCAATGGATGATAGAGCTTTGGGGCATATTTCATTTCTATTTCATTATAAATACAATGTAAGCTTAGAATAGAATGTAAAGTGCCAATTGATGATGGACCTGAACTGAAAGTAAAACCAGCTTAAGCCTAAGCCAGTGAGGGTATCTTCTAGTCAAGCACTTGCTTGCTAATATCTACGCACGTGGATCAGTAGGCACGAGTTGTTATTGCTATAATAACTTAAGCATTTCTGTAGTCGTAGCTTGGCCCAACACTTATTATCGAATCTGTCACATAAATAATAGCAATGGCTGGTGGAGCCCTGGGGCGTATTTCTATTCTAATTCGTACCGCTGTCATTATAAATTCAGCACTTTCGGTTCTATCGAGAGTCATTGCTGCGATCTAGACCCCGCCCAGGCATAGGCCCACCGGCGGCACCTACAAATCTTACATGAAGCGTGTTTTCACTTTGACAATTTCTTGTTGATGTTTCGCGTGTCGAGTCCAACAAAATGTTGCAAAGCACGCCACACGAATTCTGTGTTTGTATATATATATATATATATTTATATATACGTAGGGGTTATATGTATATATACACGCATCTATAATTTGGCGTTGTTTGTGATGCAATACTTGGGCCGAGCCATCGTCGTCGGCGCAGTGTCCTTGTTTTTTATGATTAATGAGCGTAATTTTGAAAATGAAGTTTCAAACATTATTTCTTTCTCTTTTCTTCTTCTTCTTCCTCTTCTTCTTGTTGTTTTTTTTTTTTTTGTTCGTTTTGTCAGTCTGCGCTGGCGCTGGTTAACCTGGGAAAGCAACAGTCGTTCTACCTCCTTGGCGTCTTCGTTAAGTGTGCAAACAGTAATTATAAATATGAGACGATGTCTGTGCCACTGCGTATACATATAGACTTACACACATACACAAGAGAATACAAACACACATAGACACACTTACGCACACTCAGAATTTCACAACAGAGAACAAGAGTTGCCATAACGATAATTAGTTTTGTTTCCAATCTCAACTGCGTTGTTGCTGGCGCCGAAGCCACTTCTATGAATTACACTTTGCAATGCGTTCGTTCGCTTATGTCTGTCTGCCACTTACACTGTGCTACACTGCGCACTGCACTAGCGACAAAAACTAAAAAATAAACCAACCGAAACACAAGACAAAAGCAACAGCCACGTACAAGCAACTTTCTGTTCCGACAGCCCAACATTTCGCTTAATTGCATTGAGCCCAGCTGCCATTGCCCCCCCCCCCCCCCCCCCACACACACACACACGCACACACAGACACAGACAGATAGAGAGGCACACATAGTTCTATGGCTCGAAACGAAAAGGCAAAAACAGAGAACCGTCAAAATTTGACTGCTGCCATCCATGTCTGCACATATCACAAAATATGTCAAATTCATGTAATTAATTAGTTCAATTTCATTTTGTGGTTTGAGCTTTTAATAATAGAACAGTCGCGTAGCGTTTGGGCAACTTTTGTGCGCATTTGCAAATACATTACTTATATAAAAATAATTAGTAAATCAGATTATGTGCACTTACTGAGGGGCTTAAATATGTAGATGTGCATATGATATTTTCCATACTTTCTGGTATGAGTTCAATTGAATTTCTAATGATAAAATATTTAATGCAAATATTAAGTTCATTTGATGTTAACACTGAAATTTTTCTATTTTTGTTCTTTAAATTTTCAAATTGACTAATAATTTCTATACGTTTCAACCCTGTTCTATAACTATCAGAATAACTCAACCGACTAGTCTGGCCTGGCGAGACTAGCATAGGTGCTGCAGTCCTATGATTTGCAACTGAAACTAGTAGACAAACAACTCAGACGTCAGCAGTCTCAAGACCTACTTGACTGACCTACTAGCTGTAATAGTTACACGCTAAAATCCTACCCATACCCTAAGCCAAGTATTCTCTGTTAGTTTAAATTGTCTTACAAGTCGCCAAACTCTTACAGATGTAAGTATTTCATCAAATAAAAGAATATATATATATATTTTTCAGCTTATTCCCATTTGTTAAAAATCCATAGCATACTTTTTGGGGCACCCAATTGAAATAGATATTAAAGCTGCCATTTTTACTAAGTGACACATCAATTAGGGTCAAGATTTTGTTACGTGTATCCATATTGATATCATGGCATCGAGCTGTCCAGCTGCTTAGCCATTCGGTGCTTTGCTCTTGCCCGGGGCCCGTGGTCAGCGCGGATTTGGTACAGCTCGGCATGACTGGCACGTATGCTCGAAGCGAGGCTGGCCGAGTGAGACGTAATTTTTGCGCGTCATAAGCATTAATATTTCCCATGCCGGCAGTTGCAACAATTAGCCAAAGGACATAAATACAAAATGCCAAAAAAAAAAATAAGGAACGAAAAACAAAATTGGCAAAACGAAATGCGAGAAGGCCGCATATATGTACGTGTACATGTGTGACGACCGCACCGGGTAGTCTACGGAGTTTTGTTCAAATAAATTTAATTGGCTGAGCTTTGCGTGCCGTTCTCAAGTTCAATTTTAATTGCTGCGCTGAGCTGCCTTAGCTGCCTAAGCTGCCAGCTGCATGGCCATTAAATTGCCGAGTGACTCATGTTTTAAACAAAGATTTATGGCAAACTGCGAGTTGCGGACTGGCCGCCAGAAAGCTGAGAACTGAGAGCTGAGAGCTGAATCAGATACCCAAACTATTGCAGCAACTGAAAAACAAAAGTGAAAACTGTTTGTTTGTTTGCTTGTTTGTTGGTCCGATGCGTTCAAAACTATAAATATTTTTGACTCTATCTCCGGCTTTTCTTTTGCGTTGCCAACACTGGCATTAGGGTCACAATCTGCTCCTGGCTGACTTTCAATTTAATGGTTAGCTAGAAGCAAAGCAACAAGCTGCAGCAGCAGCTGCAACGCGCGCTGACTACAAATTGCTACCACTCACCAATGAAAAATGGCCAAAAGCGGTGTCAAAATTGATCAAAAATTGTTGGCTTATAAAATGCGCAAAGAGCAGCAACAACAACAGCAGCAGCAATCGTTGATGCTCGACTTGTTTTCTATTTCTTTTTCTATTTATACTTTTGCATTCATTTAGCCACGTCTGTTTGTTGACTTGGCCTTTATTAAGTTTGCGCCTTATTGGCCTTGGAAGCACAAGATTTTTACATTATTAACAATACCTGCTGGCAATACCTAATATATTTTGTATATATAATTATTGATTGATTTTTTGCTGTTGTCAAAATTGGCCAAAGGTTGGCTTAAATTAGGTTTATATGCATTATAAATTATAAATTTTCAACTATACTATTTGAAACGGTCCCGAATATTATGGAACTTTTATTTCAATCTAAGTGTGTCATTTTGTGCATATAGTCACACCATTTACATAGTTTAAGGACTTTAGTTGATTTTTATCACACGTGTCACACGTGGCGTCTGGCTTAGAGCAGACCCGGGGTATACTTAATATTTGTACATAAACCTGCCTTGCAAATGGCCGGCAGCAAATTTGACAGCTCATTTGCTTCATATATGTAAGCGTTAAGCCACAGAGCCCGCTGCTGCCGTCACTCCTTCGTCCGTCCCTCCGTCCGTTTGTGGGTGGGCGGAGTTCTTTCCTTTGCGCACAACGACAAAAGCGCTGGGGCGTAACCATGAATACAAATGAGTCATTTACGGGCAAAAAGTAGTTGCTGCCAGTGTGCAAAAGCGAACGAAACGAACAAAAAAAAAGAAAAAAAAAATAACACGTTTAACCAAAAAAACTAAAGAGAAACAGAAAACCGCAACAACTGAGTATCGAAATCAGCATTGGGAGGTGTTGGCATTAGCATTTTCGAGTAGGCGTCACAACTTTGATCTGAATCTCCTTTTCGTTTCTTTCATTTTTTTTTGTCTGCTCAACCGGATTTCTTATGCAATCGGACTTAAGTACTTCAGTACTGCTTGAGATTTGATTTACTTGCCTGAAGACGATGATAAAAGTGAGCATGATAAGATGCAGAGAAACAGCCCAAGTCAAGTGCAAGTGCCGCGACTCTGCCATTATTGATTATCAACTGAAAACTGGGTGCGCCAGCGCCAACGCCAACGTCATTAATAATCCGTTGTCCACAGGATATTTTCTTTACGACGACAGTCGGACATATTTGTGTGCCACATATTTCTTGCTGTCTGCTGTTGCACGCCTCTGCTAATAGCTAGAACTGGCTAAGAGCTGCTGCCTTCCACCGAGCCAAATAAATATTCTCTCATATTTGCACTCGAGCTAGCGTGGCACAGGCTGCGGCTAATTGGCCAACGTGGTGGCATCGTCTTCAGTTGCGCTACGTTATACACCCTGAACCCAGTGGGAATGGCCAATGGGGGTATATTGGTTTTCATTGCAAGGTAAGCAACAGGTGGCGTGACTCACCTCATATTTGAGCAGGATCAACAACAGAGTGGATCTTAGCATGTTTAGCTCTCTGCTTGTCCTTTTGATTTAATGATCAGGATCAACAGCAGATTCGAGCCTAACATCCAAAGCTGCTTGTCTGCCGTTTTGATTGAAAGCAGGAAGATAGGTCCTTCTATTGAACAAACTTATTTCATATCAATGTTTACTTTTTTCCGCTTCCATCCAGTTGTTTATAATCCATATCGAAACTTGGTTTTTAAGCACATCTTAAGTGCTAAAGTTAACAAATTTTTGCAGTTAGTTTTGCTCATAGAAATAGGTGGCATATCATGTTTTGCCTGCCAGCTCGCAGTACACTAAAATCTATCAAATTTAAGTTGAATTATAGAAAATCTTGTTTTAGAGTTTTATTTCATAGTCAGTGGAGTATTAGGATTAACTTTTTGAAGAATATCAATGAAACTCGCTATGCAATAGACAAGTTATTGAGAAAAATGTCTGGTCTGATTGATCCTTGACTATATGCAGATTGCGTGAATTTCTTTTTTGAAGTTTTCATTTATTTTATATATATTTGTGTCAGCTTCTACTCTAGTTAAGCAATCTTCACTGTAAGTACAATTGAACGAGACAAATGTTAGATTTTTGTAGACATTTTGAGACTTTCAGTTCACAGTAGCTAAAAGCTACTGGTGGAAACAGTTTGCATCTTGCAGAAGAATTCCAATTGCTTTAAGTAGAAAAGAATGTTAAAAGAATGTTAAGGTATACATACATACATGTGTGTACGCATATAAGTATTCACAGTGTATGAGCTGAGGGTAGCTGCTAGTCAGGCACTCCCCACTAGAGCATCGTTACTTGTTCTTTTTGTTGTTGTGGAGAAATGCCATGCATTATTTTTATGGCATCATAAAAATTTAAATTAATTTTTTTTGCTTTTTAAGTTCGCGTTTGTGTGCATTTGTATGCAGCTGTTGTGTGTGCATGTGTGTCTGTGCATGTGTGTCTGTGTGTGTGTGTGTGTGTGTGTGTGTGTGTATGTGTGTGTGTGTGTGTGCAGCTAGAGTTTGTTTCATTTGAAATTTTCACATTTTGGCCATATGAAAGCATGCAGCTCACCTCTATCACTCGCCCGCCTAGCGACTTTTTTACGCTATAATTTTTTTATTGCTGCCACGCCCCGCACAGCGCCCGGCCTTTGCTTTAGTCTGGGATGCAATTTAGCCAGTGCTACATTGAGTTTTTTTCACATCGATTTCAATTCATTTATCGTTGCCTGGTGCCCCTGCAGCGTATAACATGCTTTGTTGTTCCAGCCGTTGCTGTTGCTGCTGTTGCTGTTGTTGTTGTTGTTGTTGTTGTTTTGGCTTTTTGAAAGTTTTTTTTTCCAACTAGCTTTGGCCACACCTGCCATTTGGTGGCACCCTAAAAGTGCAGTGCTGCACACCTTTGACGCGGGTTAGATGCCCAACACGTGACTTTGTACAACCTGCTGCCTGCTGCCTAAAAGCTTACAACACTAAACAACGTTATTTTTTGTACGCCAAAACCATAGCAAATGGGAATTCAGGGTATAATGGGGGCTTTCTGAGAATATATGTTACTCGCAGAAGAAGTGCACATATATATCTATCTGTATGTATGTTGATTAAAGTGTAAATATTCTTGATTAGAAAAAAAATCTAGTGCTTACCTAGTTGACTCAAATATTTATGTTGAGCACGAGCATGTTCAGTAAAAAGCCAGGTATTTTCTAGTCGGGTATTCCCAACATAATTCACAGACTGTATTAGCGTGCATATGTTTTGATGTGTGTGTGTGTGTGTGTGTGAGGTGCGATTAAAGTGCATTGTCTGTACAGGTTTTATTGCTGCATAGTGGAAAGCAAGGTGCGGAAGAGCCGGATCTGGAGAATGCTCACAATTAAATTAAATTTAGTTTAAAGCCAAGTCAATTTAATGTATGAATAAGCAAAAATCTTTAAAGCTTGTGTGAAATTCTTATAATTTAATATAAATATAAAAATATATAAGTAAATGAATATATAAATAAATAAATATATGAATATATGAATATACATATGTGTCCTTTGGGCTAACAAGAGCTCTGCTAATATAATTGAAGTTGCGTTAAAGATATGGATGATTTGAAGAAATTTGACAGGATCTAAGTATTAGACTATAAGCCTGTAGCTCATGACAGTTAGACGGAAGGAGCTAAGTCGACATTGCAAATATTGTCACTGTCGATTTAGCTTCTTCTCTAGAATATATATAGTTAACAATTTATAGTCTGTAGTCATATATAGTTATATACTTAAAGTTAACAATTTAGTTGGTTGCAAAATCTCATAAAACATAAAATATATGCTTTAATCAAATCTTGCTTTAAAGTGAATAGAACGAGTTGCTGGAGTGAATCGTTCCTTTATCATATCTTAATTTTGTGGGTATAGCATTCAGGGCTATAGTCAGGCGACTTTGCTATGTGGGCTCAGCTTGTCGTCTTTATCAAAAATATTTATATTCTGTGTCGGCTTAGACATGTTTTCTTTTGCGTGCACAGACAAGCCAAGAGTTGAGAAAGGTAAAGGTATAAAGTTGCAGCTTAATCCAAGCCTTAAGCTCGTGCCAAATATCTTATCTTCAGGCCAGCATTTGCAGAGTATTTTCATTTTATTTTTTCGTTTTACTGATGACCGAAAATTAAAGTGAGCTTAAAGTCGAATCGACAGTGCTGTGCGGCCAAAGGATCAGAGCTCTCTGACGCCTGCCAATGTGCAACATTGGGCACACCAATAGAGCGTGACGTTTACGCAATCGCCCCCATCGACTTGGCTCCTTCAGCGCCTCGACGACTACGGCCCGGGCGTCGCGTCAGAAGGCATAAATATGCATGCCGGCGCGCCTGTCATTATGCAGCAAGCTATTCGTACATGCGGCAACTTTGTGCTGCTCCTGCTGCTGCCACTGCCACTGCTGCTGCTGCTGCTGCCTCAATTAGAGCACGAGAGCTTCAAGGCGCCCGTCGCCAGCACCGTCGTCTTTTGGCTTAAGTATGCACAAAGCGAGTTTTGCTGTGCGCGCCGTAAGTAACCTACTTTAAGTTCCTTTCTGCAGCCAACATTGCTAGCGATTTATTCGAAGCAAACTGCTTGCTGTCCGCCCAGCTTTGGCTGGCATGGCTGACTCTTTGCCTCGCTGGCTGCTTGGCTGGCTACCTCGTTCGTTTTTCGTTTTTTAATTTTTGCAATGGGGCAGTGCAACAGAAATTAGGCACAACAACAAAATCACGTTGCGCAGTCGCGTGCCATGGATGCTCTAATTTACTATACGTATTTGTAGACTTTTCACTCGCTTTCATGTTTTGTACATTTGCCTCTTCAAAATAAAAAATAAAGAAGAAAAATGAAGAGAAAATTTGCAGCAACAAATTTTGCAGCAATAAAATTTGCATGTCAAGCGAAACTGTACATGCAAACGAGCTGGTCGTTGAGTGCCGTTGAGTGACTGCCAAATGCTCTACAGTCAGCTTGCTCAGTGGCGAGGATAACAATCTAAGCATGATAATTCTGTATATACATATATATACATTTATACATATATATAACAAAATTCAGTTGTTCATAAAAATAGTAGCGACTACAAAATGAAAATAAGGGATATAAGAATATTTAATAATATTATTATGAAATATTTTATTTATTATATATTTATATATTTATTATCTCTATATATATTTATGTTATACATAAAAAATAGTATAGTAATTATATTAAATAGTTTTTTTTCCGTTTTTGGTAGCCACTACTATTTTCATGAACAGCAATTTTAATACTCGTTCAAACTGTTTTCAAAATATTATGTTTATCACAAATTTTTAGTGTGCAACATTTCAGTTGCACTACTATTTTTATGACCACACCTATACAGTGAAAGAGAGAAATATTCTATATTAATTTATATTATATAAATTGAGGATTATTTTTTTTTTGCCAGTTTCAGTATACAGCTGTTTAAGCATGATGGATAAGAAGATAAGAATTTTAAATAAAATACATTTAAATGAGCAGCATAGATCGCACGAGCTCAAACACAAGCATTGCACTTAATCTTAACTATTATGCATACAAGGTATTAAAGGAAAATATTGATTATCAAACTTGCGTAAAGTCTTAAGCTCTCATTGTTTATTCTAATATTTATGTTTACTGCTATAAATTGTATTGTTTCACAAGACAATGGTTAAGCTGATGCTCGAATGTTATTTGTTCTTTCCTTTCAAATATATGTTTATCGCATAAAATATTTATTTTGTACTTTGCAATGACAAAGCAACTGAGCGGAACTGGGGCAACCGATATAATTGATGTAATTGATGTAATTGATGTCTTCTAGACTCGATTTCCATACAATCAATTTCAAAAATTGCCATGTAAAGCAGTGTCCCATTTAAAAGTGCTGTCCAGGTAGCATGCCAGGTATCGCATATACCTTTGGCAGTGCAGTGTAGCGCTGTATTTAACGTGTCGGAGCTCGACATCCGAAAGTCTGCTTACAATTATGCCATGTAACTTTAAGTAGGCTATAAATATATGTGTATAAATCTCCGCGTGTGTGTGTGCGTGTGTGTGTACTAGCATGCATGAGAGTGGCGTGCTGTGAAATGTATGTCAGCCGTGCGCATAATTACAGGTGAAATGCATGTACAAACACGTAGCCATACGTGGGGCCAGCTAGCTTTCTAAGCCTAATAATATGCCACCCAGCGCATGGGGCTAAAACTACATAGATTCATACATGCGAAGGCATGCCTGTGTGAGTGTGTGCGCGAGTGTGTGTGTGTGTAAATGCCATTATATAGTTGCCCAGCAGTCGACTTTAATTGCATGTCGGGAGATGCGAAATTGAACGCTTAATCATTTGAGCTTTGCAACATGTGTTGCGATTAGTTTTTAATGCGCCTCAATTGCCATTGAATGGGCAACTAATCCGTCTAACTTGGTTGACTCACTCGCTGGTTGACTAACGTTGCCAGTGGCAGTGGCAGTGGCAGTGCCAGAGGATGGGCCATTTAATATTAACATGCAGCTCATATCACCCACTTATACATAATAAATAGTCGAGCTGAAAACTTTTGATTGACACTAATTGATTGGGCTGGCAGGTGCCATGCACCAGGCGATAGTTATAGCTCATCAGCCAGCCAGCCGCTAGCACACATGAATATGACTTCAGTTGCAGATTACAAAAATAGCCAGCAATAATTGTATAATTAAATTGAGGACAATCACAAATGTCTGAATGCAGTTTAAATCCGCATTAAATCGCGCTCAACTTCAGAAAGGCATTTAATTAGCTTACATATGACAACGAATGCGAATCACTTTTGGCATATTCCGGTACGCGACTATAAACTACAAATCTTTTCCTGATGAAAAAGATTAAGTCAAATGAAAATATCTATCTATCTATCTATCTATCTATCTATCTATCTATCTATCTATCTATCTATCTATCCATCTATCTATCTATCTATCTATCTATCTATCTATCTATCTATCTATCTATCTATCTATCTATCTATCTATCTATCTATCTATCTATCTATCTATCTATCTATCTATCTATCTATCTATCTATCTATCTATCTATCTATCTATCTATCTATCTATCTATCTATCTATCTATCTATCTATCTATCTATCTATCTATCTATCTATCTATCTATCTATCTATCTATCTATCTATCTATCTATCTATCTATCTATCTATCTATCTATCTATCTATCTATCTATCTATCTATCTATCTATCTATCTATCTATCTATCTATCTATCTATCTATCTATCTATCTATCTATCTATCTATCTATCTATCTATCTATCTATCTATCTATCTATCTATCTATCTATCTATCTATCTATCTATCTATCTATCTATCTATCTATCTATCTATCTATCTATCTATCTATCTATCTATCTATCTATCTATCTATCTATCTATCTATCTATCTATCTATCTATCTATCTATCTATCTATCTATCTATCTATCTATCTATCTATCTATCTATCTATCTATCTATCTATCTATCTATCTATCTATCTATCTATCTATCTATCTATCTATCTATCTATCTATCTATCTATCTATCTATCTATCTATCTATCTATCTATCTATCTATCTATCTATCTATCTATCTATCTATCTATCTATCTATCTATCTATCTATCTATCTATCTATCTATCTATCTATCTATCTATCTATCTATCTATCTATCTATCTATCTATCTATCTATCTATCTATCTATCTATCTATCTATCTATCTATCTATCTATCTATCTATCTATCTATCTATCTATCTATCTATCTATCTATCTATCTATCTATCTATCTATCTATCTATCTATCTATCTATCTATCTATCTATCTATCTATCTATCTATCTATCTATCTATCTATCTATCTATCTATCTATCTATCTATCTATCTATCTATCTATCTATCTATCTATCTATCTATCTATCTATCTATCTATCTATCTATCTATCTATCTATCTATCTATCTATCTATCTATCTATCTATCTATCTATCTATCTATCTATCTATCTATCTATCTATCTATCTATCTATCTATCTATCTATCTATCTATCTATCTATCTATCTATCTATCTATCTATCTATCTATCTATCTATCTATCTATCTATCTATCTATCTATCTATCTATCTATCTATCTATCTATCTATCTATCTATCTATCTATCTATCTATCTATCTATCTATCTATCTATCTATCTATCTATCTATCTATCTATCTATCTATCTATCTATCTATCTATCTATCTATCTATCTATCTATCTATCTATCTATCTATCTATCTATCTATCTATCTATCTATCTATCTATCTATCTATCTATCTATCTATCTATCTATCTATCTATCTATCTATCTATCTATCTATCTATCTATCTATCTTAGCTTCGTGTATTCAGAATATTTTGCTGTTTATCAGTCAGACACCTCCAGCAAGACCACATAGACTTATTTAATGATAGATGCCGCCATTCAAAAGTAATAGCTTCTGCCGTGTCAGCCTTGAGTGCTTTATACAAAATCTATTTCACATATGCTGGGCCTACGCAAACAGTTGAAACTTTTAAGAAAGTCTACACACACACACACTCACACACACACACACATACACTCATATTAAAGTATATTCAAGTTTGTTGAGTCTATGCAAGTTGCTTCATAAGTGGTAAATCTGCCTCGTCAAAGTTCAACAAAACTTCTTGAGTCGGGCCGGGCCAGAGAGACAGTCGAGATTGCCGAGCCGAGAATGAATGCAGCCGCATTTATTGCACAGCACAATGCCAAAGCGTCAAAGCGAACTCAAATGAAAGGTGTTTGCTCTTAGCTTAATTTGATTATAATATGGCTCAAACTTGGGTATCGAAACCGACTTTAATATGAGCCTGGACTTGGCCTAACCATTTTCCGTTTGCTTCGATTAATATCGATGTTTTGACTTGGCTCTCGAGGCATTCGAGCCAGAGACAGCAAATGTGTGTAGTTTCTCATAGTTCACATATATGTATTTAGCCGTAATAAATTCTCGTGAAATATATTCTGTGTGTTGTTGTTTATGCATTATAGTAGGCCAAGTGTAATTAGCACGACATGTGGCTTAGGGTATCTAACAGTCAGTGTTCCGGATTAACGCATTTCCACTTGCTATTCACATGTCAAGCCCAAACACTTATTGATAAAATCTGATTATGTCTTATCTGATTACAATGTAATATTTGTGCAAGGCCGCGTCCATTAAGCCAGTTGGCGTTCATATTTGTACACTTCCAATAGATATTATATTCATTATTGTTTTTACATAAATTTCTGATCGTCCCGACCCCTCGGCGTCCGTGTTCGAGTGGCCAACACATATTTATGCGCTTGTTTGCTTGCGTTTTATGTTTACTCAAGGGACTAGAAGCAAAAACTCGTAGTCAGTGGCAAAGCCCATTGAAATTGAGACTGGCCCGAGGCCACAGAAAAGGTGTCCGGCTGGCCGGTCGGCCGGTCGGCCGGTTAGCGGCCGTTCAGGTGCGGGCAGCGTCTGTGGCAACGATGGCCGGCCAATAGTCATGTGTTAAACGTTAACTACTGCAGGCGCTGTCCGGGGCACTGGCCAAGGCAAATATGCAGGCAGCCCACAGTCATAAATTTGTCTGCCCCATTTGCCTCATGCTGGAAATTAATTCATTATCGATTTTCGTTTCGTATTTTGGTTGGGCTTCTCCTGCTGCTGCTGCTGCTGCTGTTGCTGTTGCTCCTGCTGCTTGTGCTGCTTGTGCTGCTGATGTTGACCGGCTTAACTGCGGCAATTAAAAACAGGCAGCAACAGTAAAATGGATGGCAATACAAACGATGCCTTCAAGAAGCATTATGAATGGATCATTTACAAAGTCAACACAATTAAAATACACGCCCCGAAAACCGCACCGTCTCTGAAACTGAAAACTCCGAATGCTAATGCCAATCTGAAACCCTTTTCACTGTATGACAGTCGCCAGACTGAGCCGCCTAGAGACCGCAGTAGCCGGACTAAGGGGCGGGCTGAATATTAAAAGTGATATATTAATAGAGTCCAAGCCGGGTTCTCGGGCCACATCAACCCACACACAAATGTGCCAATACGATTGATGTTCTTGTCTTTACCATAGTTCAAATATGCAGTCAGCAGTGTAGCAAGGCCGCCGGAATGTGACTGTTAAGCTGCGTTAGACTACGGCTTTATTATATGCTGTGGCTCAATCGACTTCATATCAATTTTTCAAATATTTTTTCTTTGAAATATTTACAGATTAATGTCCTGCTAACTCTTAGGCAACTTAATCTAAGCAGAAAATAATTAAATATATTTTTGTAGGCTGTGAAAGTTGGCTAACACAGAATGCATATAATAAAGGAAGAAACAATTTTAGGGTGCAAGCGGATATTTGATAGATTTTCAGTCAACACCCGGTTCATTAGGCCTTGAGAGCGAGTATTAACAGATCTTTCGGCTGCAGTGCCTAAATACCAGCCTAGCTTGGCTGTTTGGGTGAGAGTCTAGTCTCTCGTGGTATTTTTTTTTGCTACCTCTTGGATTTTGTCTCCAATTTTTGCCAGCTTGAAGTCTCGCTCGATATATTTGGCTACCTTAAGAACCCACTGTTTATTTAGATGCGTCTTGGCTGCATTTTCATACACTTCTATGGTATAGAAGCGCTAAGCTACTCAGATACTCTTCTTGATTATTGATTCTGACATTGTTGTCCAGAGCGAGCTTAATTCGTGCTGCAAGCCAAAAAGATATTTTTGCCTGCTTAGACCTAGATGAGTGGTACAGCGACGTATCCTCTCAAGCATAGTCTTCTGTCCATAATAACAACAAGGTACTTATGCGCCGATGAGTGATTTAGCACACTTCCATTAAGAGTGACATTAGGGCAGTAGCAACAGTTGCTGCTTAGTGCAACAAAATGTATTCACGGCTGGCGAAACTCTTCTCTTTTTGCAAGTTCCTTAGTCGACTTTGATAACCGTTGATGTTTAAGCTTAAATATTGTTAATTCACAAAAATTGATTTAAAGTGCTTGGGCTGCAGTTTGTCGATTTATTGCCAATATCAATTCGAAGAGTCGACTGCGAAATCTTTGCCTGTAATTTTATTTTTTCATTTTTTTAAGGCTTTTAATTAGCATATACATGCGCATCTGCAATTAAATTGTTCGGCCTCTGATTAATTGTCAGCCTGCCTGACCCGTTGGCCTCAGCTGAAAATATACGAACAATTTCGCCAGCCACTGATGATGTAAAGTGCAATTATGCGCTGGTTCGTTTCTTGAGTACTTTTTTTTTTTTTTTTTAATTGGGACAGTCGATCGTTGGAAGAAGCAAAAAGTGTGTGTCTCACAAATTTGAGCTATATAGAGCTTTCCAAGCGAAGCAAATATAAACATACTAAGAAGAAGCCAAGAGAATGCACAACATTGAGTGCTAAAGGCTGTGTGTGTGTGTGCGTGTGTGCTTCTATCTATGTATGCATAGAAGGATGTATAACAGCAGCTCAGCGTGCAATTTAGGGTATCTATCTAAATAATATATATACATATTTATATACAGCTGTGTTCATAAAAATATTAGTGCAACAGAAATTTGTCACTACTATTTTTATGAACACTGAAATTTATCACTTTTATTTTTATGACCACTGAAATTTATCACTTTTATTTTTATGAGGTCAGCAGCTGTATATACATATATTTAGTATATACTCTTGATCAGAGCCACATCTGGAGTCGAATTAGTCATCTTTCTCGGTCAGTCCATTTGCCTGTTCAGCTGTCGCTTGTCTGTTCGTTCCTCCGCGTCGGCAACCTCAAAAGCTGGCAACTTCTAATATTCAATTCGATATCTCATTCCATTTGCATAATATCGATACAAATCGATTATATGACTTTGCTTTACTGATTCTGATTCTGATTCTGATTCGGATTCGGATTCTGGTAATGAATTCACAGAATATTAAATAAATACAATAAATAAGATTAAATAAAAAAGCCCTGGGGCGCCTAAGCAGAAGCCAAAGATGTTTAGCCAAAATGGCAGCTGGACGCAGTGCTTCGAGTATTTCTTAATCGGGCTCTTACGCGTAAGTGGCTAAGTGGAAAGCCATGCTTTCGGGCTTCGTTTTAATAATGTGGATAATAAGAGTTACAGTATATATAAATATCTCAGCTGCTGCTCTTATTTATTTTAGTTGACACTTTAACTGTTTTGCCGCTCTAATTTGACAGAATTATTCTCGTCTGCAGCCCACTGTGGGCTAAAACCGTAAAGAGCTGAACTTTTGTGCAAACTGCGAACCTTTTATTTAATTTGATATGGCCTAAAGTTCAAAGGTGAGCCGCTGCTATATGTGTGTGTTTGTGTGTGTGTGTGTGTGTGTGTGTGTGTACGTAGAGGGGAGGATTATCATTTATGTAAATGGACTTTGCTCGCTCTGAAGCGGTCTGGCAACTGTCGCATTCACAGAAGGACAATGTATTAACATTGCGGTTGTCATTAGGATAAATTTGTTTAAATTTGCTTTGTGGTTTTCGATTGCTGTTGTTTGTTGATGGGGCCGGTGTGAACTCAACAGTCCCATAAATAATGCAGAGCGATTTTCCATTATGAGTAATTATGTGTACATTTGCTGGGGTCGGCTGCTCGGGTCATGGCACTCCAATTGATGGGTATTTCTCATTCAAGGTCCGCTTCTCGCTCGCAGAACAGCCCCTTTGCTGGCTCTGGCCACAATCATCTGCCCGTTCTCAGCCACACCCAGTCCTTTTTGCTGTATGCTGATTGTCTGCCTAATCGGGCAGAAAGACGTGCGTGGCAGAGTATTCTATAGTCGGCCATTTGGCCAAGAGCATGCGATAGTGGGCAGTGGTAGCCGCCTCAAACTCTATCGCCTGCCCGTAGGCAGCCAAGCGGCGAAGACTATTTGGTATTTTATGAACTTTCCGCTACGTTTTGTTTATGTTTTCCTTTGCATGGCAACACAGCCATGGCTGGGGTGGCTGGCGCGACTTCTGCCAGCGGGACTACATTTTCCACATTGAACTTCAAGGTTAATTTATTTTATTGTGCTTCGGAACGTTATGCCCAGTTGCGCGATTGGTTTCTGTTGCTGTTGCTTTTGCTGTTTCGGTTTTTGTTCGAGCTTTTGTTTCGCCTCTTGCTGTGTGCTATGTGCTTTTTGCTTTTTATGTCATTTGATTTTTGAGTTTTTTCGCCTGATTATTTGCTCGTTTGGCGAACTTTTTGCAGCACCCCCAAAGGCCGAACCGCTGCCACCTAGCCACATACTTCGCCATCAGCCATAAAAATCAGCCAGAAACAAAAACAAAGTCACTAAATGTTGCCACTTTATCACTTCATTGGGTTTCGATAATGACGTGAAATTGTAAGAGCACAGTTCAAGGCTTAATATACCATTGATGAAATG
This sequence comes from Drosophila anceps, assembly GCA_035045945.1. Taxonomy (NCBI): domain Eukaryota; kingdom Metazoa; phylum Arthropoda; class Insecta; order Diptera; family Drosophilidae; genus Drosophila; species Drosophila anceps. Next base: position 4,726,165 of record JAWNON010000004.1, on the reverse strand, counting down.
GAATAGTATCGATTTGGGAATCGATAATACTATTTCTATCCAGCATGAAACTGGACAAGTCCACGAAGTCGTTTAAAATATATTTATTTCTTATTGATCTATGAGCGGTTTGGATCGAGCTATTTCCGTTCGTTTGCCTGTTCGCCTGCGTGAACGAATCGAAATTTCAGTCACTAAACTTGAACTTTGATATATACAGAAACTATACTATTTTTTCATTACTAAATCCAATATCAAAATATTAATAAAAGTCGATTTTTTTACATGATCCTTTTCAATTTGATGTATGTATGTATGTTAAATATTTACATTAGCTGCAAGCAGTATGTGTTCATGTCTTTTCTTTGAGTTCTACTAAAAGTGAGTTTAAGCTCTATCTACATAACACTTACAGATAGTCTATCTGCCACCTATACAAAGGTCTCAGTAATTCGGATTCAGCTCTAATCTACAGTCCGATCGACAGCTTAGCGTTGCTCCATCATATGTAGCCAGCACTGTTTCGCTGTCATTACTGTAAGCGCTTTAAAATGTTTTCAATTTAGCCGGCATGCGGCTAAATTCAAAGAGCCAAGTTATGCGACTTCTCATATGCCCACTTAATACGTTGAAATTTCATTGTGAAATTCCTTACCTTTTGGTCTCAGCTGACGGAACGAGTCGACTGCACCACAACCCAAAGCCCGTATTCAATTTGGCCATGTGGCAAGGGGCTGACGCTGACGCTGGCGCTCAGCTAAGCTGCAAGTTATGTCCCCCGAGTTGCCAGCGTACATCAAAATGTTGTGCTACGGTTGGCCGAAAGTTGAAGTTTAACAAAAAAAAAAAAAAAATGAAGAAGAACAAGAAGAAGAAACTCTAGCATTAAATTTGCCCAAGCTGCAGCAACAATAAAGCCAATGTCAGCAACGGATGCCATCCGTGATTTTTGGAAGTTTCGTTTTCATCGCAAACTGTTAGATTTTTGGAATGTTTTCACGATTTATATGTAAAGTATTTTCTCTTTATTTTTTTTTTGGGGGTTTTTGGGTTTCCTTTCTGCAAACGAAAATTGCCATTAGTTATTGTAGTGGCGGAGGAAAGTGCTTGCATTGCAGTAGATTTGGCTGTTCGACTGTTTGCTGTTGCTGGTGTTGGTGGCGCCACATGCAAACCACAAATTATAGCCCACCGAGTTGAGTCAAGTGCGTGGCTGATGCTGATGCTGATGCTGATGGTGCCCCGTGCAGCATAGGATGTCGTCCCGTCGCGACACGCTGTCATCCCATCGTCCCATCGTCCAATCATCCCGTCCGTCGTCCCGTGTTGCCACACTTGCAGTAATGTGACACTTTGCGCGACGCAATGTGCCGGCGGCAGCAGCGCCACATCAGTAGTGCCACAGACCGACGATGCGCGCTGGCAACGAGCTGCCAGGGGAATCGCTCTATCCGCTTTACCTCCACTGCGCGTCCAGAAAAATGCCAAGTATTGCACTTTAAGGCTATGTCGCTAAATCGTTGCTGCGGGCCAAATGTACTTTTGATAAAAGCCGAGCCGCAAAACTCCTAACGACATCGCAGCACTGCTAACTCGTAACATTCAATTACAAACGAGTCAAGCGTGGATAACAAGACTTAATGACTTAGCAATGGCTAAGCAAATGTGTTTGGAAGTCAAAGTCTCTAAGTTGTAGTTGCTGCATTCAATCTGCATAGAATTTCAAGAATTCAAAGTTTATTTTCATGTAAAGCGTATTTCTTAGACGTTCCGTCTTTGGTCTAAATCTAATAAAGCTAATGTGCGCCCAGTTACCATGCCCACTTCCGTTACGATTGTCCTTATCTTATGTGGGTTGCAAACAATTTATATTAATCATACGCAATGTGGTGCCAAATTGTTTCGCCTTTTGCCAGCGCTTAGAGACTGCATTGTATTTGGCGCTGCTATCTGGAATTGCAGCAAAGTCATTGCTTGCAACCTGGCTAAGCTTCGGGCACGGCGAGCGCAATAAAAGTGATGGCCGCCCACTCGGTGCTAAGTCAAGGATGCGGACATCCTTAATGGTTCGACTGGGTCTGGTCTAGCGGCCAGACCAGACTTCGTCACGCTAGTTTTCGCACTCTCCTTTTGTTTTCTCTATCCTGTCTCTGTCTCTGTCTCTGTCGCTGTGTCTGTCTCTGTCCTCGCTCAGTCTCACTCTGTAAAAACGTGCAAATGTTGGCGAATAAAAATAAATTTTCCGCTCAGCTGCCGCCTGTAATTTGCGCCGCACCGACAGGAGCTGCTGCTAACAAGGGCATCTGCATTAAATAGCCGTCGATGGCAGCTCTTTGATTTACGCTTTGACCATGCCCACAGGCATGCGATTTGCCCAAAACGCATTTGCTAATTAAATGGCAGCCAATGGGAATACAGTCTCAATGCGATGAATAATTACAAAGCACCAACGCATACACACATTCAAGCGCAGCCAACTAAATACATACAAACTACTCGTACATGTATACTTATGTATGTCTGTGTGTATCTGTGTATAGTATATACTTAATCAAATGTGTATTTGCATAACTTGTCTACTTTAGCGTCACCTTAAGCGGCTCAGTTCAGCTTACACATGAGTTGAGCTTTTGTTAAAGCAAAAACTATTGCAGCTAAATACAAAAGCAATACAAATTATAATGCAGCAAAGTGATAAGGACAGCAGCGTCCAGTATGTGTATGTGTCGCCTTTCAAGGGTCTCGCTTGAACACACAACCAATATGAGTATTTTGTATTCAGCGCAGGCTTAGATTGAGCTTTAATTAACCATTTGAAATGTAAGCCTCTGCAGTGTGTTTTCTATTTAAGTTTGTAAGAAATTCGGCCATGTTCAAGACTAATTAACGTGCTGCTTATAGCTGCATTATATGCATATATTTTGGAGTTTTATTTTGCGGTCAGCTTATGGAAATTTATGCTTCACTTGACTCGATTACGGTGTATCTTGAACAGCAACGAGAGCTGCTGTCTAAAATACTTCAGCTTTCTTTAATATGCCTCAAACTTAAACAAAAATGTTATATAGCCCAGTTAAAGACATAAAGATGTTTTAATATTATCATCAACAAGATATTTTATTTGCCAGACCGGCCAGCTATGCCCTAGTTCACAGGCAAATATGGTCAGTGATATTATTGAGAAACTATAGGATATAAAGTGTTAATGCAAACTTAAGGAATCTTAAGTTTAACCATTATGTTAAGCAATAAAATAATTTTAAAATAAATATTATAAAGAGAAAGCAAAAGGAAAGGAATATTATGTGCAGACATTTTAAGGAAATCCATTAAGGTAACGTCGATAGCTCGTAAACTCTTAACTGACAAATAGTTATCGACGTACACAAACTTTATGATTCTAGCATTTACAGCTGTCCAGCTTGATGTATAAAGATAGACAGATAGACAGGACGGCCAATTAGGCATAGACGGATGAACAGAGAAACTTGACTAGATTGCTGTGAGATCTTTATGTATATAGTTTATTTTCAAGCATGTGAACATGTGTATGACTCTAGAGACTTTAAAAGAAGGCATTGCTTTGGACGAAAGCAGATTCTTGCAGGGAAATTTCAGCCCGCGGCTAAATGGTCATTCCAGAACATGGCATTGATCTCCATAAATACACGTGGACTTAGGGAGAGCATTGGGTATTTCACAAACTTGCTCAACATACACAACGTTCGAGTGTAGGAAGAAGAGAAAAACACTTGTGCTCTATGCGCCAACGGCACGCCGTGTATGCAATAGAGACGAGCTTATTTAAGAGGAAGCTTATTTATTGAGACCGTTAAATTTTAAATAAAAGGCGTTGCTCTTCGGAGCAACAAGCATTTTAACATAGCTTGCTGTAGTTGAAACACTTTCTGTAAATATATGAACTTCTTTTCGTTATACACATATTAAGACTGGCTATAAATACATACGATATATGTATATATGTCGGGTCAGTCTGGTCAGCTTCCATTCTAATTTGATACTATTAGAGCTAGTCGCATAGCTTCGTCCGCTGACAATCACAACGACTCTGTCCGAATGGCCTAACTAGCCATCTCTCTCTCTCTCTCTCTTACTTAGCAACTGCCGGAACTACGTTCAGCAACAGCTATGTTTCTCTCTCTGTCTCTCTTTCTCTCTCTCTCGCGGTAGCTAAGACGCAAACTCACTAGAATCAAATTTTTGCAACAAGCTCTCAGTCTCGCACCAATACAACTGCAGCAGTAGAAGGCAATCTGAATTGGGAAGCTTAGTAAGCAGACTTTGCTATTCACTTCACAATATCACGTCATAAAATTATTCCGATACGACATACATGTATATATCCATACTACTTATATATATATATATATATCTAGCCAGCTAAATAAATTGAATTTAAATACTTTAGATATGTAATTTGAGTTAAGAACGTTAATTGGCTAAAATAGCCGAGCGAAGCATATAAACCTTGATCCAGTTGTGAATGCTCTTAAATTCGTGAAGTGCTGCCATTAAATAGTATATTCTGGATTTGTATTGGCATTCTGTTTGCCTGTCTGCCTGTCTGGCTGTGCGTCTGTGTGTCTTTGTGTCTGTTTATCTGGCTGTCTGTCTCATTTTTAATGCCATTATATGCCTAATTGGTTCAATCAAATTGTCTTACAAGTTAATTAGGTACTCGGCAGCTGCTGCCAACCTGAGAAGTAATCTTAATAATCATGTAGATAATTACGCCAGCCTCGTCGTCTGACAGACTAAATCACACACACACACAGCCACACACACACACACACACACACACATTGTGTGTTTAGATGTATAGAATAATAGAGTAGGTTAATTGCGGGTAGCATTGGGTATAGGAGCGAATAGAGCTTGATTATTTAAGTAGATAACTGTGTTTTTCTTAATTCGATTTGGAAATAAAACTCTCATAAACTGTCCCCGGAGGCATTTTGTTGAGTGTTTAATTTTTAATGTAAATACTTTAAGAGGCACACTTCAAATTACAGAATGCTGCTGCTGCTGCTTGGCTAATGCCAAGTTGGACATAAACAATTGACAGTGACTGCCAAAAATCTATTTACTATGTTGCCCGGACACACTCTGGCGAGCGCCGACAATGAAACACGCTTTTATTTACTTTTGATTATCTGCTTAAGGTCGACAATAAAAATAAGAAAAACAGTTGCAGCAGAGCACACAGTGTTAGGGACGTGGACAAATGCCGAGATCACAGCGGACCACGCTAGACACAGCAGCTGCGTGAAAGGGGGGGGCGACACTGCGTTGGCGGTTAAAGCAGCAAACAAAGCGCCAAAAGAAACCAGCACAGCACAGCGCAGGAAACGGCAAAAACAACAATATGGCCAGCATTTAGCTTATGGCCAGGTTAAAATACATATACGTACATATGTAACAACTGATGTGTGTTTGTCCGAGGGCTGCACATAGAGTTTGAAGTTGCTAGCTACAATAAAACGTTGAAAACTATATGAAATTCAATTTGAGCTGCAATGTAATGCATAGAAAACACGCAATTAGTTGAAAGATAAAGAAAACCAATTGATTACTTTTGCCATTTACATGAAGTTGTTGAAAATCGATAGCAAACTTGAGTCATTTGAGCATTGCTCGCAAACTATAGAAGCTGAAGTATATAGAGACAGAAAATACTATTTCAACATGCTTATTGAATACTCCCAGAATCTATTTAGTTTGCCTAGCAGTCACACATCAGTATGTGCGGTAGACAGGATATATACTAGTCAGGCACTGCCTACACTCAAGTCTGATTCGTATTGGCTGAGAAGTCTTTGATAACTTTTTAGCAGCTATCGATGGGACAGTTTTGGTTACCCTCGCTGATGGCTTGTTGTTTGTATATACATATATACACATGTGTGTGTGTGTGTGTGTGTGTGCGTGTGTATGTTTGTTGTTATGCCTTTGTGTATAGGTGAAGGTGTCAACAAGGCCTGTCGCGGATTATGAATAAGCAAAGTGGCCAGACGTACACACAAGCAACAGCGGCAGCAACAGCAACAACGACAGCAGCAGCAGTCACACTCGCACGCACACACACACACACACACACACACGACAATACATAGCTGAGTGTAACTGTAAACAAACAATGCATGACCCTCTGTGCATACGATCCCATATCCGATCCACAAAGCGATTGTTTGCGCACCAAATTATTTATGACAAACGTTCGCAGCTTTGGCCAAATCAATTACAACAACAATGAGACTGATGACAACCAAAGACGAAATATTATTGAGTTGAATCCAAGGAACTTGGTGGATATCAAAAAATACTTTATATACTTACATGTAATCAAGGTGTATATATTATTTCTTACATGTTACCTTATAAAAAATAAGATTTTAGTTTTTAAATATTATAAATCTTAAAATAGATTTTTAAAAAAATACACAGTACATAAATATACTGTATAAAGTCGGAGATTTTTGTAGAAATGGTTTATTTACTAACGATTCTTTGAATAGAACTTGCCAACAAATAGTTGCGTAGTCGAGCTGCTGTCAAGCTCTGAAGTAGTTCATTTATGTTAACATTTAGAGAAAGATCAACTGAGGCCCATTGCTACATGAGGACCAGGCACTTCGAGCGAGACCTGAAGGTGCCAAAATTTGAAGACAGAATTCAAGACGTGGCCAACAAATACCTCGAGAGATTAAAGTCTCACCCAAACAGCCTAGGCGTACTACAGCCCAAAGATCTCCTAGAACTCAGACGCCACCGCCGTCAAGACCGACCTTGACTTTAAGTCTATCAAATATCGCCTTGAGCGTTACCTGTGATAGTTGCACCTTTTAGCTCTAAAAAATATATTCAACGGATTTCAGTTTGGCTTAAGTTAAGCCTAAAAGACAGCAGGACACTAAGCTGTAAATATTTCATCAAATAAAACTAAAAAGAAATGTTTTGTTTATACAAGAAATCAGGTAAAGTTGCATCAAGTAAATTTTAATTTGAGTTGAAAACAACAACGATTCAGAGATAAAAATAAAATAAATTCCCAGCGAGTACCTAAAGCTCATTAATAAATTATTTAAATATACATTATGTATGTATGAAAAATAAATAAAATTATGAATACAATGAAAAATAAATGAATGATATGTTCATTTAAGAGAGCTGCTAATTGCATTCGTATAAAAAATAACAGCGAACAAATTTGGCTCAGCTGTAATTGGTGCAGTGTAGCAGTCGTTGTTGGGGCTGCTGTTATTGGGTTATTGTCATCATGCCACAAGTGACAGCCACTCAAATGTTGCAGTGACAGCTGCAAGTGCAATTATTGTATTATTATCAATTTTGCATAACATGGAAGTGTTCAACTGTGTCCCTCTGTCTATATCTGCGCGCGTGTGTGTGTGTGTGTGTGTGTGTGTGAGTGTGTATAAAGTGCTTTCAGTTTTAATTGCTTTTATACAAACATAGTCCAGTAACGAAGTGCGTGTGTGGGAGTGGCAGTGGCAGTCGGCGGAATAGTTGAATTGCTAAACATATTGACAGGCAAAATATGTATGGCATACAAATGGGCTGAGGTTGCCGCTCGCTCGGCAAACGGTGCGTATGAGTAATGCCATTGCCAATTGTTTAAATACACATATCTGTGGTGAGTGTCTCTCTCTGTGTGTGTGTGTGTGTGTGGAATTGTGAGAACATTTCACTGTTACACGTGTTAGATATATATATATATATATAAATACAGTTTCTATCTTCTGCCCAACCAATTTAGATTTGACATTTTTGTTGGAGCAGTTGCTCCAGTTTAACTGCCGAGCACAAAGCACACATTTTGTGTATCCAAACACAAATACATTAGGCCAACACATCCAGCTATATTTAAATTACAATTTGCCATAGAACAATGGGTTGCCATTTCAAATGCAAACATATGACAGCACACTGGCAAGCCGTGTGCGCCAAGCCAAAATATTTATAATCGTTCCATTTATAATAATAATATTTGCAAATGCTGAATGACTTCTATTGGGCTAACTGTAAAGCGTGAAGCGCCCCCAAAGAGCAGACAACGACATTAAAGGGTCTATCTTTAGCGCAGCTCAACAGCGATCGACCTGCAGGCTACTTGGTGCGCTTAGTTTAAAGTTTATTATCATTTGTCAGGCGTTCTATGCGCTTCTTGCTGTAGTTATTCAGCAATTATAATAGAGCAGATCAGAAGTCTTATTATTGTAAGACAGTGAATGCCATAGAGTTAGCTGTGGGCGTTGCTATATCAAATATTTATATATATCAAATTCATGATAAGTAAACTGTGAGTGAACTGATTCTTGACCTAAACTCTATAAAATATGCCCTAAAATTTACAATAAAATAGTTACACCCCATAACACTTTCTTCCCCTAAGCTATATATTCTGTGATCGTTATCTTCTATAGCCCTGAAAACTATAATGAACTGATTTCTGTTTAGATCGATCTAAACCTAAAAGGTAGCAGTATATTAATATTTAAAACTTTCATCGAATTATAGAAAATGATCAAAAACACTGGATGATATAGAGTATTTTTCGATATGCCACGTCCCCAAAGAGGCGTGAATATATTTCTTGGGTCATCGATAGTAGCAACAGTAACTTAATCGGAACAAATAGATACTGTACTTAGTATTTCCCGATTTGCCACGCCCCTAGTGGGTGTATCTCAACACTTTATCAGAGGATGGTGCCCACGAGTATATATTCCAAATCTCAAGTCGCTAGCTTCAATAGTGGCGAAATGGTTTACGTTCATAGGGACAGACGGACGGACGGATGAACGGATAGACGAGCAGCAAGACGGACAATGCCCAAAACGAATATACTCAGTTGAGTTTGAGCATGAGTATAAAAATGGATATACTCTATTAAGCGAGGGTAGACACGAGCTTTAAGTCAAAAAATTCAGATTTCTCTCTCTTCAATGGAACGCCATGGATTAAGTAGCTTCGTGCAGAGAAATAATTTATAAGCTTATAGCAAATATATATAAAAAGTATGTTATTAAATAATTTTATTATGTTGCAAAAGTAAATACCATCAAATGACTTTAATCTATTCAGGTACATCGTTAGGCAAAACACAATTTAAGGGGCAACAAATTACCTTCGGCACTTTGCTGCTGCACTTAACTTCAGCTGCCCGCTTTGAAGCTGATGTGCCGTGATGACAATTATTACCTTTTACACTTCACTTTGAACTTCTTAAGGACTTAAGTGAGCAGGGGGTTGAGAGGGCAGGCAGGCTGTAGAATTCAACAGTTTGCGTAGCGATCCACTTACCATTCACATAGGCTGAGAAATCCAAGCGCTGTTGCTGTTGCTGCGGCTGCTTCTGTTTCTGCTGTTGCCTGTTGGTTGCTGCTGCAGCGCCCTCATTGGTGTCGGACTCTTCGCTGCTGGCGTCACGTTTCATCAGTGTGAGTGACGGCGCCTCTGAGTGGATATGACGATGGCCGCTGGCGGCGTTCGCGGCAACGGAAATCGCATCATTTCCGCCCGTCTTGACGGGCTGAGCTGAGCCCGCGAATAAAAACAGCAGCAGCAGCAGCAGCAGCGGCGGCGGCGGCAGCAGCTTTAGCGGGGACAGCGGTGCAAGCGGCGGCGGCCGTCGTTTGGGCATTGTGTGAGCGGGCATGGTGCAACCGCTGCCACTTCCGTCTTCTGGCTGCCGGCTCCGAGTTGAGTTGAGTTCTTTAAGTAATTGCAGGATAAGTGCAAGGAGCGGAGCGGTAAACGGAAACGGAAATAACGCGGCAGCAGCCAAGAGCGACAGCGACTGCGACGATGACTACGATTTAATGTATTGTTGCTGTTATTGGTATTGCTGTTGTTGGGCTCGTATTATTGTCAAACACACACGCACATACACACACAAACACACACGCACGCACGCATACAAAGGGCACTCACTGTACTTGGCTTTGGATTCCCCGAGCGGCCATCAGGCGGAAAACTTCGACCACAACAAACAACGCAAACAAAAACAAGAAAAAAAGAATGCGAAATTCCAAAGAGCGTTCTCAAATGCTTGATATGCCTGTGGATATGTGTGTTGGACACAATGCTCAGCGCTGGCCTAAGCAGATTTGCCGACGGTTGGCTGGCGTGGGCAGAATGTGACTGCGGATCGCAATCGACGCGTTTCGCACGCCGGCGTTAACGGCCAAGAAGCACACTTTGCGGGCGGGACACCAGACGCGACGTGTTGTTGCGCGGCCAACGTGCGAGGCGCTATTGAGCCAACCAAAGCGATGGTGGTCCGCACAGAGCCAAGGATTCGCCACTCGTACGATTCGTCATATGATTCGTGCCCCAGCCGAACGGCCGTTTAGTGAATGAAGCCGCCTCGGTTAGTTTTGGCCCGTTCGGCGCCTGCGCCGGCACCAATTCAAGCCATTCAACGTCAGACAATCCGATATGGATATCAGCAGAGCTGCGAACTCCAAATGTCCTGAACGCGCGACTAAGCGCGGTACGAGCACGGCGACGTGGACGTTGGACGTTGGACATTGGACATTGGACGTTGGACGTTGGACGTCGTAGTTCATTTGCTTGCTACGTGCCGATTTCGTCAGCGAAGCGCTGCAGCCCGTTTGGCTATTTGGCCATTTGACTGACCTTTTTACGCGACCCGGCCGCAACAGTTAACAGTTAACAGTTAGCAGCTCCAACTCCAATTCCCATGCCAGCGCCCCCTCCCATACACAGTTTTCATCAACTGCCATCGATGCTGGCAGTTAGCGTTTTTAGCGTGCTTTACTCGTTTTAACGTTAGCCAATTGACGGCCGGCGGCTAGCGTTAGCTGCCAGTTGCCAGTTGCCAGTTGCCTGCTACCAGTTACCAACCTCGGCCGGCAATTAAAATATTTGCAATTGGTTTGGCTGCTAATTTGATTAGTCATTCCTGGCTTTTAAGATACGTTTGTGGCTGCGTTCGCTTACGCTCCAATTCGATGTCTGCTTGTGCCTCTGGCAGCGCGCGCGCGCGCTTTCTCTGTTAACGCATCGCCGCACATAATCAACAAATCAACACGCCGCAAATATCCGTAAATATGTTGAGCAAACATTTGCCGCCAAAAATTGACAATTTTCGAGAAAAAGGACGCCCACACACACGGCGCCCAATGTCAATATAGCCAGAGCCACATCCAGGCACACATACATATCTATATATATATATATATATATATATATATATATATATAGATATATTTACTGCAGTAGACATGTGTATATGCTTGACTATCTTATGTGGCTACAGTGCTTAGTAGTTGAATATTATCAACTGCCTGTAGCACGCTTCGCGTACGTGAAGATAGCTATATAACTAAACAGATACAAAAGTATCTGCGGCTGGATAGAATGATAAATGCATGGGAAAAGGAATAAAAAGTTGTCTAAGCAGAGTTGCCACAGTTAATGATGCTGCCAGATTCGAACAGCTTCTTCAGCTTAAAATTGTGACAGTGAATTAAATAAATAATGAGATACACAATAGAAATCAGAGAGAATCAGCATCTGTTTGTGCTTCAGAGAGCTTGAGCATTGCATTAAGCTAATCATTTTAAGGCCTTCAGAAACTTGGTGCAAAAATTCATTGGAAATTGTAATTAGTGACTAAAGTAATTAGTTAATAAAATCAAATGACTGACTTGGACAGTTTAAGACTCCAATGAAAAAAATTTGGATATATTTATTAAATTTATTGTATTTGAAATAATTGTAAAATTTGTGAGCGAAATTTTGCATTTTTCAGAAATTTATAATTAAATATTAAATAAATTTATTTATTGTTTATTTATTGAATTTTTAGCAATTGTTTTGCTCTTCAAAGTAATCCTTATCCGTTTATTATTGTACACTTATATTTATGTGTTGCCGAGGGTTGCTCGAAGCACACTTCACACATTCTGATCATCTACAGCTTTTACTTTCACTGCCATCTTCAGCTGCTCAGCCGTAGCCGAGCGTCCTGCTTCCATGGCCCTCTTCAGTTTCGGTTACAATAAAAGGTCATAAATAGTCTGGTGTAGGTAAGAAGAAGAAGCGCCAAGGCAAATCCAAGCAAAACAGTTGACAAGTATTAACATTCAAAATAGTCGAACCAAGTGGGGGGCATAGCTGTTAGGATAGAGCTACAAAAAAGAAATCGAAAATCAAATATACGCAAAATTCAATATTTTCGCTACTTTTTAAGCAGACCTCGCATATGTCTATGATATGAAAAACGCTTGCATATAACCCAATTAGCTAAGAAATATCGTAAAAATATTCATTACATTGCTGCTGGTTTATGAAGTCTGCATATTTGCATGCTTAATTTCATTTATGTTCGTTTATGTGGTATTCATGATAGTTAAAAAAGAGATATTCATGAAAGTGCTGCTGCCTGTAGAAGTCTCGATGCATTCTGAAGAAAGTATGCAGCCTACACAGCAACATGATAAGTTTAATTATTTTCTTTTAGAAAACACGCGTCTGCTATTACAGGGTATTTCATATAGTTAAAATATGATTCATTTTATACTTGCTGGTTTTTATTGGCCTCTGGATTTTGTTCTTTTTCAGCTCTGTAGTCGAAATATTGGCATATTTAATTTAGTTTCGGTTTTAAGTCTAGATTTGATCATTTACAGTGTATAGAAATAGTTCTAATTGAGAAAAGAAATAGTTATTAAATTAAATTAAATTTACTTAAATATCAATTAAAATATTAATAAATTATCAATCAAATTAGTAAGCTTATATTTATGTATGTATATATTTACTATACTATGTACTATAAAAAATAAATCGAAAGATTGTAGAACCTAAACATATATAACCATCGTATCGCCCTCGAAGAGAACTATATTGCATAATAGAATCTAATTTAATTAAAAACAACTTCTATTCTATGTTAGCCTAAGAACATTCTTCTTCAGCCCAACTACTCTGTCATATGGAAAGCGAAATGTTGTATATGTGAAAATCTGCTGATGTAAAAAGAAAACGCATTGTATTGTTATATAAGAGGTATATAACCCAAAAGCTGCTCCGATTAAGATCTGTAATCTACAAACTAAATGTATTCAATTCGATTTCCATTCTCTTTTGTCTAAACTACAGGGTATGTCCGCATTGAGCGCCAGTTGATGGGGCAAAAAAAAAAAAAATATTCAGTTCAGTTATTCAATATGTGTCAAGCCTATTTATGCGGCCTACACTGTAGGCAGCTTGTTAGCGACAACAACAAGAACAACAAGAATGAAGTGCTATTGATATTTATGTGAGCCCGGCAAGTTAATCTAATTAAAGTTGGCAACTTATTTGCGGCACGTTGTAGCGAAGCGCCTAAGTTTTTGTTGCAGTCGATTGTTATTGTTGTTGTTGCTGTTGTTTTTATTGTTATTTGGTAATATTTTGTTCGCTGCGCTGTGTTGCTGTGTGGTGTTGATGGCAGCTCGTATTCATTATCGCATTACACATTATTATTATGAAGTCCTCCTCCTTCTCCTTCTCCTTCTCCTTCTGCTGCTGCTGCTGCGGCTGCGGCTGCGGCTGCGGCTACTCCGCCCTCTATAGCTATATTGCTCTTACATTCTTGTTTTGATTGCCTTCATTGGCATCTCATGATGTAATCATGACGCCAGCCGGCGTGAGGTCAACCGTAATGCGCTTAGAGCAGTAATTATTCCTATGGCATTCGCTCTCAGCTAATTGACTGCTGTTGTCTTCCTCACTTCATTTTTGTTTTACTGTTGGCTTTTTTTTTTTTTTTTTGCGTCTGCCTCTTCTTCTCGCCGCTTTTTGTTTTTGCGCATTATACCAGTGCAGTGGCAGCCGGATGCAATTGTGAATCCGGATATGAATTGTTGCCCAATAACGAACTGTCGCTGATTGAGGCAGCTGTAAGTGGAGCCGGAGCTAATTGGACGTGCAAGTGAGAGCCCATCTCAATGCGAAAAGGCTCGACGGGTGGCCCTGATGAGTGCATTCACTTTGCAGTTCACCAGCGCGAAAACCTTGTCCAGCTGTCCGCTAATTAGGCAATCATGCATTGTTCGATCTAACAGAGAGAGAGAGAGAGAGAGAGAGAGAGAGGGGGCGGGGGTAGCGTACTTCACTTGCGGCCAAACTCAATTTGTGGGCACATACGAAACGGATTTACAACGACAACATCAATTTGGGCCATTATGAGTTCAATAGGCGATTGGCAACATGCTTGGGGCACCCTTTTGTAAGCATCAGGTTGCACAGCATTCGGCAGCAATGGATGGCCATGCAGGCACAGTAGAAGAGACAGCAAAAGGTAACAAGTGAACAATCAATGCGAGTTTTTTTTTTTTTTTTTAATTTTGCTTTCGTTGTGTCTTACAACTGGGGAATAAACGTGCCCAGAGCGGAATTGCTTCGGCAAATAACACAATACATATTTAAGTATGCATAGAAAAATACATTTATAATTTTATTGATGGCACTGCGAGAGAGAGAGAGAGAGAGAGAGAGAGAAAGTGAGAGCCATAGAGAGCGAGAGAGAGAGAGAGAGAGTTAGTCTTTTTATACACTTGAAAATGGGAAATCGTGGTTTAATGGTTTTATTAAAATGTATGTAACAGGCAGAAGGAGGCGTGGCAGACCATATAAAGTATATATATTCCTGATAAAGGCGATAAGCAGAGTCGATTTAACCATGTCCGTCTGTCCGTATCGAGTTTGTTTCAAAAATTCAATAACTATTCCCGTTTGAACGTTATCGATTACAAACTTTATCGAAATGCAGTTTTTAATCTTACATCTTTGGAGCTAGAGTCGCCAAATTTTGGATTTAGTTTCATTTACATTTACACTTACATCGATTTACATGCAAGATTTTTCCAAGATTGCTTGATCCAATCCAAAAATCAATGCAATTTTCTTTGATGCAATCGACTGACTTCCGGCAGATTTAATTTGTCGTAATATTACTTGGTCTCTAGTTGACCTGCATATACTTGGCAGTAAACATATAGAGCTAAATTCTTGCAATATGCACTTGAGTTTGGAATCAGATATGTATGTACGCCATGTATGCCTTTAAGCAGCTGCCTCCGCCCCGCCTCCACCGTCTACTTCTCGCCCCGTTGATTCCTAGTTGACCGCTATATTCGTGGTTATAATCTAATTAATCTATTGTTACAGTAAGCTAACAACAATATGATGGTAAACCAAACATGTGTAGGTCGACTGGAATCCATGTTATATACAACAGCTTATCTACAGCTGTCTGTTGAAAGAAAAACATTCATATTGTTGGAGCAGGAGTTTGATCC
This sequence comes from Drosophila anceps, assembly GCA_035045945.1. Classification (NCBI taxonomy): domain Eukaryota; kingdom Metazoa; phylum Arthropoda; class Insecta; order Diptera; family Drosophilidae; genus Drosophila; species Drosophila anceps. Next base: position 4,710,833 of record JAWNON010000004.1, on the reverse strand, counting down.
TTTAGGTTTTCAGGACTATATCCTTGGCAGGATAAAACCAAGGATAGAAGGTTCTACTAGAAACCATTCAAGCGGCAATGCTAATATTTTTTTTTTAATACTTTTATCCTTTTTATCTGCAAGTATTTAAGATCCTCCTAATGCATGCAATGTGGCATCAAAGCTTTGCCCTTGCATCCGTAAGCTGGAACTGTAAATACTAGAATTTTTATATATCAAGTTATAAATAATAATATGAAAAGTTAATAAAAATATTATCATATTGACTGTTACGACTACTTCATTTAGTAGTTCCTTCAATTGTTTTAATTTTAACTTTTGTTAGTATACCTCTTACATCTATAAATCTCAGATAATACTTATTAAATTAATTGAAACAGAAACCAAATGCTGTTGCGATTCCTGTTGATTTGACTAACGCACAAATGCAAACGCTATGTAGACCCATTGGCTTCATTGTCAGAGCAGACAGGCGAACAGGCAGCTACGCTGGCTGTTTTGTGGGTCAGTTAAGGTTCCCATATGGAGCTGCAGTTGCACTACTATTTTTATGACCACGCCTCTATTCATATACACATAATTGTTTATATATAATGTTTTACCTTACTTTGATGCAAGTTTTCTGCATATACTTAAAAAATTTGATTATTTTTAATTTGTAAAATTATATTGTAATAAATTTTCTATTTGTATCCCTTATTATTAATATAAGTTTTACAAATTGATTGAATTTAAAAATTTGAATCTTTATATTTATTAAACACACAAATTTAAAATTCACTTAAATTATAAATATTAAATACTTCAATAAATGTTTAAAAATTTTTGATGCAAGCCAACGAAGAACTTGTTGTTAAAGTTTTGAACAACAGTCGATGCATCAGCAGCAGTCCGCGGGATTATGAGAGCCCAGAAATGTTTTGCATACGGTGCAGTAGTGGTTTATGTTGCGGCAGCTATCCACCAAATAGGGATACAGACAGGCGCAGCAGCACCACCTGATTAAAAGGCATGAATGAAATGCATGAAGTTCGATTCACGCATTCGATTCGAATCGATTCGATTCGATTCACGAACATACCCAATGGAACATAGCCAGAGCGCCCAGCAGTGCGTGCGTGTGCTTGGTGTGCAGCGCAGTCGAGTGCGCCCCTCCTGGCCACAGGCGGGGCACACAATTGGACAGGCCTTGGCGCCCAGTTGGGGCTGTGGCGCCAATGCAAAGATGCCTGACAAAGGCCACCAGATCAGATCACTCAACTCGAATTGAGCTCCTACTATGCTACTTACTGTGCACCTGCTGCAAGCGACCGTATTCCTGTTGCCGTGACATGGCCGGCACCTCACCAATATCCGTGTGCCGCTCTTGTGGCAGCTGTGAGCAATGGGCGGCGGTCTCATCTGACGGCTCCAGCAGTTGACTGCGCAGCAAGGAAGGTGCAACGAAGCTGCAACAACGATCAGCGCTGTTCGAGCCAGGACTTGGTGCAGGATTTCTGGTCGAAAGCTGTAGAGTCGATGCATTGCCCATGGCATCGTCGTAGGTCGGCGGCAGTTGCGGCTCCGTGGTGGTAGCTGCCTTACAGTTCTGCTTGGATTGGAGCATCAGGGCTTGGGAACGCCAAATTGGCTGGCTGGGGTCTTGCCCCTGAAAGAGCATGCGGTGCTTTTCCTCGGCCATGCTTGGCTGACGGCTATTGCCGGCCGTTTAGCTACGCACAAATGGATCGCACTGCTTTTATCCAGCATTAGCAGTTGATGGGCGATAGCAGAACAGCTGTCGATAAGCGAGACGGCGCGACGACGCAATGCGACACGCCAGGCATGTGGAAGGGACTCAATTGTTGTTACAATTGCAACGACGCCAGCTAATTGAGACTGAGCGGGCTTACCTGGGTGCCTTCGCTTGGCACGTACGCATCCGTTCGTCGTCACACGTTCACGTTACGTATGCGCCCCATCAACCGGACCAGTGAATATTGTCAGCATCCGTTTAATTTCCGGCTCATAACTTTTGCAATATGTTGCTCAACGCTGGCCATTCGGCATTCCTATTTGCTTGACCCTTGACATACGTCTGTCTGCCATGCCGCCGTGCCACTTCACGGCAACTGCCCTAGGGCTGCAGTCTCACAATTCAAATCAATTCCGAATACATTATTCAGCCAGAACTAATTGTGCAACGACGCAGCGTTAAGTTCTAACAACGAACTCTACTCACAATCATTGACAATTAATTAACGTCAATCGAACTTTACGCTAATTCACAAAGCAATTAGCATGATGTGGAAGGTATTTAATTATACGACATTTTATTGGTTATTCAGTAATTGATTTTGTATTTTCTTAAGATTTGTTGTAGCTTAAAAATCTATGAGAAAAAGCAACGAATCATAAATGAACTGGCAAACGCCAGTTGATATTGAAGATGTGCGGCTTAGCCTAAAGTCAAACTCAGAATCCATGAAGTCTTTTAACATTTTTAGTTTTAATATTAATATATAGATATTATATAATAGATTACCAAAAAATGTGTTTATTAGGCGAACTGAGGAGTTCTTTCAATACTGAGCTGAGAACTGTGAAGTCCTCTGCGTCGTCTTCTGTGGCCGAGTCTGCTGGCAAGTATGTGTGAGTATTGAAAGTATAGTTTGTACTGCTATTCCGTTTGATTGTTTGTTTATTGTAGCTGCGACCTAGGAGACTTTAAGACTTGTTGTTTATGCAGCTGTCAGCAACGCAGTCTGAGCAGTGTAAAGTATATGATAAAATTACATATTAAATATGTCAAGTAACTGCTTAGACTTAGAGTATTACAATCGCCTTTTACTCTATGACTGCAAAATATCTCAACAATTGGGCAAAACGTGAATCATATTTAGCATAAGAGCAGCTTGGTTGTGCAATGTGTGGAATTCGTTTGCCATCCCTGGCATGGAGCCCAGTTTCAACTGTGTCTACAGCAGTTGCAGTCAGTCCGGCCATGTGGCATGGTTTGCTTTTTGGCTTTCGTGTTTATGTTTGGGTAAAGTTTTTCAATCTGTTTTGCGGGTCTCGGCACATGAACACTTCTAAGTGCCAGCGAGGATGGCAGGGATGCAGCTAAAAAAAAAAAGACAAAAACAAAAAGAGCGAGAGAGAGAGAGGGAGAGAGAGTAACTAGCTGCTCAACTTGCCAACTGATTGAAGTTTCGTAGCCAGATTGCATTTAATCAACTTTAGCAACTCGTTTGCTGATTACTTTGTACGCATTTATGGAAATTTATGCATTTGGAAATTAAATAGGTAGAAACAGAAACAGAAACAGAAATGTATATAAATATCTAATTTGCATGCATATTTTGTGACGACTCCTGACGACGCCTCGATCCCATATCTATAGCCCACTTATCATCCTCGTGTATGTGTTTTTTTTTCTTTATATATATTTTCATATATTTTCATATTTTCATATCCCTCCCCCACCGATGGCAATTGGAACATGCCTTTTTATTTCTCACTCGGCTTTGCATAAATTTTAAGTCCATTTGAAATTCATTTCTCGCTTTGATGTTTGCTTTATTGCATTCCGTTCGTCTTGCTTTCCTTTGTGGCTGTTGCTGCTGACTGCGAAAACTAAAAAAGCAACTAAAGCCTCATCGATAAACGTGGCCATTCGCATTGCCCACAACAACAACAGCTGCTGCGCAGGGCATGCGGCCGCCTTGTACAAACAACAGCTGAACGAACACTTGAATATCCAAGACGCCACTTGAGAACATATTCCGATATCTGCAGACCATTTGCCAAAGTTGTTTTCGCTTCAGATGTCACGACACAGTAATAAGATGGAAATGTGTTTTCACTTTCCACAACAGGCGAATACATTTTCCTGTGTGCCATAACTCGAGCCAAGTGGAATAAACCGTTCCTCGCATATTCTGTGCTGAAAGTTGATTTCCCATCAATCAATATCAATATTAGACTTAACAATCAAAATGATTTCAGTGTAGACAGTTGAGAGAGTTGCGAAAGTAAAGGTATTTGTACTACTTTTGAGAATTTTCAATTAGCTTAGAGTGAACCTAGGCGGGCATAACTGACTGCAGAATGCTCACTCACAGGTAAGCTGCATCTTTGAGGGAAGCCAGCAATTGTTGTAGACCTATCGAAAGCGCAGTTCGACTGTGATCTACCTGCACCTAAAGCACATTTACACTAGCTCTGTAGAAGTGGCATTGTTTTGATTCTGATAAAATATATATCTAACCTAAGTCTCTAGCTGTAATGATCTGTGTAATCAATGGACTTAGTCCAGAAATCTCATCGAAGTTTCATTGAAGATTCTAAAGTCTTTTGCTATGACAAGATATGGAAGATAGTTTTTATATTTGTTTTCAATTGGCGAGCATGAAACAGTCAGTTACGTGCGCCTTTAACATTGCAAATTGCGAATTTTTGCAGTCATTTCTTTCGTTTCACGCTGTCGTATTTATTGATCATTGCGGTTTGGGAAGAGTGTGTAAACAATAATTTGTTTAAGTGCAATTAGCGCAAAAAGGATTTCGCTTGCGGAAGTGGACGAGACGTGGCAAAAGCCAAGTAACAGAAGCATCCACACACACACACAGAGAGCTAGACAGACGGAATTGTTAAAGAATTTGCGGCTTTTTGAAATTAAACAAAATTTGTTATTGGGAATGCACAGCAGACGATGTAGAAGAAGAACAACAGTAGGAGAAAACTTTAGAAATATAACTAAATACTTTGAATATGTGTGAATAATACATAAGTATATGCATACATACGTATTCACATACATTATATGACACTGATGTCCTGAGCCGTTGTGGCGCACATAGGTTTGTATGTTTATTTACTTATATATTGATAATAACAAAGGATATCCAACAGTTAATTCTATTCTATTTGTCAAATTCCTTTCAATTTATTTTTTCCATATTCATTTTTATTGTTAATTATCAAATTCTTTTAAGTTTTACATGCTTCTTTATATGCTTTGGCTCTAGATTTTTGAGTTATGCTTAAAGCACGTAAGAGTGCTCTGATCGGATGTGCACGACTGGAAAACACCCTGAACAGAACTGTTATTCCAATCATGCTAACAGGCACATATGCGCACGCGTTTACATAGGCTTTGCTATGGCTTAGGCTTTGCTATGGGATAACAATTGTTGAATAATTTTTGTTCTAGAAGGACTTTCCAATCAATCTGATAATGCCATACAAATGTGTCTGTTTGCCAAAGCACAAGGCTCTACTCATGAAATAAGTTCTTGGAAGATGGACAGTATCTAAGGCCAGAAATATTCAAAATCAAGAATACACACACCCTGACAAATTTGTACTGCATATACCATAAAGGAATAAACATTAAAAAGTAGAATTCTTTAGCTTTTGTAGCTTTCGTGATCACCGCCTTCATTCGGGTGGGCAGACATTCAGACCGAGAGACTGACAGATGGGCAGACAGATATGGCATGATCGACTCAGCTCGTTGATCTGATCAAGAATACATATTATATAGGGTCTGCCACGTCTGCTTCCGCCTGTTATACACATTTCCACAGAACCATATTATTCTGAAATGCCATTTTCAATGGGTTCAAGGCATAGGAAAAACATGCAGAAGAAAGGGAGGTCTCTGTATATGCGATGCATTTGAGACGGCATATGTATAATTAAGTGTCAGAGTATGCAGTGACTCCTTTCAGTTCGACTAAAGGGCATATGTCTGAAATAAGATAAACTCATTTCAAAGGTAAGCACTGCTAGTTATGAAGACATCATATAGCTGTAAGGCAGTCGATTCGATCTATTGATTTGTCATATTTAAAAATTAAAGCTACAACAAATTCCTCCATATTCCTGCTGTATTTTCTGCACAAATTAAAAATATTCCGCTGAATCATTTGCTTAAAAATGCCAAGATTTGAATTTGAAAATAGCAAAACAGATTTTCAAATCACAAACCTGAGTCAAGGCTGCGACTGCGACTGCGACTGCGACGTTCCAACGGCTCCCTTGTTAATTTGCTAAAAAATTGTGGCTCTACCTGTGTGTGTGTGTGTGTGTGTGTGTGTGTGTGTGTGTGTGTGCGTGTGTTGGCTGTGTACGTGAACGGAAGTAAGCACTAAAATAAGTAAATAAAAGTAAAGCGTGGCTGGGGTAAAAAAAGAAGTAAAGTAAATGTTCGTTCGTTCGTTCGTGTAAAATAGTTAAAGTTATGAGTCAAAGGAGCGAAGGAGCAAAAAGCGACTTAGGCACACACGCACACACACAGACCCAGACACTTGAAGTACACAAAGTACAACAGTGTGCGTGTGTGTGTGTGTGTGTGTCTGTGTGTGTAAGTGTGAGTAATTCACATTTCAAGCACGTTTCGCTTTTATGCTCTTAAATGGCGAGTGTATCTGTGCGCTGCCTTCTCCGTCTCTCTCTCTCTCTCTCTCTTTCTCGCTCCTCTCATCGCCCCTTCGTGCTGTGGCAAAACGATAATTTTGTTGATGATGCTATGATTATAAGTTTTAGTCCAAGACCCAAGTCGAACAATGGGCGACCGTCACCACCGCAATCAAGGGTTCAACTAGCGACGTTTACATGTGCGTCAGATTCTGCTACGGCTGCTGCTGCTCCTTCAGTTTCAGCTTCAGCCTCAGTTTCGGCTTCTCGCATGTCTCTTCCTCGCAACAGTATCTGTATCTATTTCTAAGTAAATTACACACTCGCACACATAGCAATCCGAGAGCCACAGGCTAGAGACGGTCGGGACATAGAGATTTCTGTGGAGTCGGGGTCGCATCCTTTTCGCGTGAATGACCCACATAAATAGCCGCGTGCTGAAATCGGTCGTTTTGCTCGCTCCAACTGTTGGTTTTATGGACACGTAGCAAACAAAGAGTTGCTCTGTAACCAAAAAAAAAAAAAAAAACAAAAAAAAGAAGAAGAAAAAGAATGCTGAAAACATTTTGTGAAAGGAAAAGAAAACTCTATTCAACTGGATTCCACGGCTGCCACTGATCACACTGCACGGCGTGTAGTATTTTTCATTATAAATTCGAATTGATTTCGCCTCTATCTCTCTCTCTCTCTACTTCTTTTTTTCTTTTTTTGTATATTTCTTTTCTTTTTTTTCAATTTTCTTTCATTTAACGTTACATTTCCGTACTTTCATTGTCTGGCTTCCACTTGTTTTGTGCTGTGTCAGTGGAATACGCTGAATACGTTCTGATATTACAGCGCAAGCACTCAATCACAGTGGGCAAGAGCACAATTAAACATATGTACATCTAGCATAACAGTTCTTACGAACTCACTCGCTCACATTCTCTCTCTCTCTCTCTCTCTCTCTCGCTCTCTGTGTGTGTGCATGGAAATAGTCTATGAGAGCTATTCGAATGGCATGATAACTGCTTTACTTCTCAATTTCAATGCATTGCAGTTGCATAGCTCAAATGTTTTCGTAGAAAAAACTTATGTCCTTGTCAGCTACATTGCTAGCTCAAGCTATTCATTGTTGATCAGAGCTGATTGTTTAATCATTTGCATATTATATAGTAAGAGGTAATCATTTTTGTAAGAGCAGCTCACCCTACGCGCTTACTGTGCGCCTACTTACTGCGTCAAGACATTGTTAAATTGAGACACAGGGCGTTCGGACGCGGTTGCATTATTTTCCCATAGCCGCAAGCTGCTTTCAAAGAGTTGTCAGAGAACCTCAGGCATGTGAAAACGAAGACAGATTTATAGTAATTTCAATATGCTCACAGAATCTTAATAAGTTGATCATACTTCAATGCTTAAGCTCTAATGCGCTTAAGCATGGAAGTAAGACGTTATACGAAAACAATTACTGTTTAGATATTTAGATTTAAGCTTGTCAAAGGTGGCGTCTTCTAAAGGAATTTACTATTTTGAGCAAAAGTTAAAGTTAAGCTAAAATATATTTTTGTAAAATTTAAGCGCGAAAATATAAAACAAGATTCTTATTTGCTAAAAAAATAGCTGTTTGGAGCAAAGTTTGTCATAAAATAGATTTGAATACCATTTTGAGCGAGAAAACATAATACAATAATAAAGAACATTCACATTTTTTGTGTTCCAAATACTTGGGCTTTAATCCAAAAATAAGTTTTCCTGCCTAACACGAAACTAACACAAACACGCAAGCAATCATTGCCTTGCCCAACGTCAATTCATTACTAATGTATCTCTCCGTAGTAATGAGTAAAGAACAATATATTAGAATGCAAATTTAAAATGCAGACATGCTAAACTTTCTCTCTCTCTCTCTCTGTCTCTCTCTCGGTGTCTGCCTGCCGTATTTAGTTCAT